>JBBMKA010000009.1:1346208-1360433 GCA_037833695.1 Sechiopsis laciniata | reverse complement strand
AAGCTCACGTAAGTTTAATACCTGATGTGACTAAACGTTCATAAATGTGATAAGTGTGATAACTAACAGTTTAATACAAGTAGGCAAAGATGGTAAAGATGCAGCAGGCACCGACTCCTGAAGGATGTATACCCCTAATACAGACTGAGATTTGTGCAATTGTGTTAGGGAGACCCACAGATGGGATTCAAGGCACGTGTTATATGCCAGCTAGTAAACGGGAAAAAGGTTCCTCGTCCTCAAATTCTAATGGAGTATTGCACGGGCAGTTGCAATCTAAGATTGAAGCTGACTTAGAAGCTCAGATGAACATAAAAATAGCGGACATGCAAGCTGACATGGAAGCTAAAAAATCTAAGATGCAAGCTGACTTGGATGCCCAAAAATCTAAGAGGCAAGCTGACTTGGATGCTCAAAAATCTAAGATGCAAGCTGACTTGGATGCTCAAAAATCTAAGATGCAAGCTGATTTAGATGCTCAAAAAGCTGACATGGATGCTTAAAAAGCTAGGATGGAAGCTCACCAAGCTAAGATCGAAGAGCAGATGGCTGAGTTTTGTAGGAAGATGAATGCCGACAATAACACATCAAAGTAGGTACATTTGAAAACTTTTTTTATAGTGTCAATCTTCTTTAAGCTTAATTACAATGTTTCAAGATATGTTAGTAAAATAGTGTAATTTATTTGATTGTGGCTATCCCGCAGTAAAGATAGCTACAATCCATGTTTTATTAATATTATAAAAAGTTTAATTATTTGGAAATAATTCAAAATGCGTCGTTATACTGCCGAAATGTATATAGAATTTCAATATTCCAAATTTTAAAATTTTGCATTTTAAATTTGTAACTTCTAAATTAAAATACTTATAGTTGTTTTGTTTGATTCAGGTAGTCATCTACAATCACGATCATGAGAGGCGGTCCAGTACATTAACATTTAGTTATTTTCGTTGAATGGATATTTAAACTTTGTGTTCAATTATGTTTTAAGTAACATTTATACACACTTTTATGTTGAACTTGTTTGTATTGAATTAGTAACATTTGGTATTTAAACTTTTGTGTTAATGGCTAATGTTATTAAATTTATTTCCTATTGAAGTATTTTGGTAAAGAATGAATACCTACATAAAATAAAAATTAAAAAAAAAAATTTTGAACACTAAGGCGACGGAATGTTCCATCACAGTAGAAACTTATCGCGACAGAACCAAAGTTCGTCGTGATAGATACCTATCGCTATGGAACCAAAGTTCGTCGCGATAGATACCTATCGCGATGAAACATACATCTGTCAGGATAGATACCTATGGCGGCGAAACATACGTCCATCACGATAGATATCTTTCATGTTGGAACATACGTCCGTCCCGGTAGGTACCTATCACGACGGAACGTATTTCGTCGCCGTCGAACCCTACCGCGACGGACGAAGATTCCGTCGCGATAGGTTTCAATGGCGACCGAACGATTCCCCGACGGAACTAAGGACTTTGGCCGACGGAGGAGATTTTTTGTCGCGATAGGCTACCGCGACGCATTTTCCCAGACGGAAGTGGCAGTAGGCTTTCGCGATGGAAAACAACACCTATCACGACGAAAATTTCCATCTCAGAAAGCTTTAGTTCTTGTAGTTATTTCTAACTTCTTGTCTTCTCATCGTACTCCTCAATACTCGAATATGTGGTTGACATATAGTGGATGCAATGCTCATTTGACAAATAACCTTCATAACCTTAGTCAATCTTCTGTATATGGCAATAATGACTCCATTCTTATTGGTAATGACCAAGGTATAAACATCGTCCATCAAGGTCAAGGTACTCTCTAAACTCTTACTCACTCTTTCTTGATGAATAAATTACTATGTGTTCCTCATATTACTACTAATCTTCTATCTTTTCATCAGCTTGGCAAAGACAACAACTTCTATTTTTATTTTGATTCTTCTTCTTTTAAAATTCAAGACAAATCAACCAATGAAATTCTGTTTGAGGGACCAAGTGTAAATGGGATCTACCCTTTAAATACTGTTGTTCCAAATCCATTAATCTTTCAAGCTAACATGGAAGCAAAGGCTAATGGTGATATATGGCATGATAGATTAGGCCATCCATGTAATTCTGTTTTTCGCAATACCATTAAACATTTTTCTTTCCAAATAACTAGTTCTTTTAAAACCTATCCCATTGTTTAGCAGGGACAATGTCTAGACAAATATTTCCTACTTCTAATAGTATAAGTCATGTACCTTTACATTTGTTGTTTAGTGATGTTTGGGGCCCTGCCCTTGAAAACTCTATAAATGGTGAAAAGTATTGTGTCCATTATTGATGATTTCTCAAAATATACTTAGTTGTTTCTCATCCAATATAAGTCGGATGTTTCTAATATCATTATAAATTTCATTAACTAAATGTATTAGATAGGAAAGTCAAGTTCTTTAGAAGTGACGGTGGCGGAGAGTATGTTAATAATAAAACAAAGACCTACTTTAGTAATAACGACATAGTTCATCAAAAGAGTTGTCCTCACACTCCTCAGCAAAATGGGTTGCTGAGAGGAAACATAAACATTTAGTAGATACTGCTATTTCCTTATCTTCTAGATCTCAAACTCCATTGAAACTTTGGTCTTTTGCCTTATGTACAACTGCTTTTATTATTAATAGACTATCTACTCACACTTTACAAAATAAAAGCCCTTATGAAGTTTTTTTTTACCCACTCTTGATTATAGCATTTTTTATACCTTTGGTGCTGCCTGCTATCCATACATTCGACCATATACATCAAAGAAACTAGAACCTCGAACTATAGAATGTGTTTTCCTTGGTTATCCACTTGGTTACAAGAGATATTTGTGTTTTGACCATATCAATGAAAAATTTTATATATCTAGAAATGTTAGGTTCGATCAAAATACTTTTTCCTATTGCAAAAAGTACCTCTACAAATATTCAAAGGCCTAACTTGTCAAGTCCAAGCCATAATGCTTTTGTACCTCCCCTTCCTTTCTTTAATTACAATTCTGCAGGATCATTAAATGGAGAAATGACAAACCCTATTTCCAGTACACCTCTTTATGTCTTGGAGAATGTATTGAGACCTATCTCTCCTGCCCCAATACAAATATCTACTGCTAATGTTCCTATTTCTTCAGCTCATGACTCAATAAATCCCAGCCTTCCTCTTGAAATGGCAGCATCCTCCCCTCTATCCAACAGTGATCCTGCTTTAGCTAGTGAAGAACCGAGTTTATTAATTCAAATTCCCTAAAATCAACACTATGTGAAAACTAGAAGTAATTATGGCATGTCCAAGAAAAAGGTATTTCTTGCTTTTGTTTAACATACCTCTTTTGAATTTTCTTCTTTCACTCAAGCTAATAGATTATATCAATGGAAATATGTTAGGCCTGAAGAATTTTAGGCCTTAGTTAAACAACATACATGGGATCTAGTTCCTTTATCGTTAAATAAAAATCTTATTGGTTGTAAATGGGTTTATAAAATCAAAAGGCACCCTGATGGGAGTATAGCTAGACATAAGGCGAGGTTAGTTGCAAAAGGCTTATATCAAGAGGAAGGGGTTGATTTTTTTGAAACATTTAGACCTGTAATTAAGAAACCAACAATTAGGATTATTCTATCTCAAACTGCTACTTTTGGTTGGAATTTACGACAGTTAGATGTTAAAAATGCTTTTTTGCATGGTGAACTTCAAGAAAAAGTTTATATGCATCAACCCCAAGGTTTTGTTGACAAACAATGACCCCCAATATGTTTGCAAACTTCGTAAGTCTCTTTACGGTCTAAAGGCTCCAAGAGCCTGGTTTGAATGCTTCATGTCTAATATTCTAACTCATGGTTTTAAGGCGCTCTCTCTAATCTTTCTCTTTTTGTTAAAATTACAATGGAACATCATGTATCTGTTACTATATGTGGATGGCATCATTCTTACAGGGAATGATTGTCTCTTTTACTAATACTCTTGTTGAGAAATTACAGGCTACATTCGAAATGACAGATATGGGAAGTTTAACATATTTTCTTGGTTTAGAGATCAAAAGACAACAGAATGGTATTGCAGTGAAGCAACTCAAGTATGCAACAGAATATTGCATAGATTTGGCTTATAATTTGTTAAACCATGCACGACACCTTGCTAAAACTCACCTCCTATCGAAATCTCAAATCATTGCTCCACCGAAGATGCTCATTCCTTTCATAGGATGGTTGGTGCCTTGCATTTTACCTCACTTTCACTAGACTTGACATAGCCTTTGTAGTTAGCAAAGTGTCTCAATTCGTGCACACTCCAACTTATCAACATCTTACAGCTGTAGAACGTATTTTCAAATACATTCGAGGCACTATGAACCATGGTCTTCTGTTTCAACCATCCTCCCTGCTTTTACGTGCCTACTCAGACTCCGATTGGGCTGGCAATATATCAGATTGACGATCCACAACAGGGTTTGTCATCCTTTACTTGGCTCCAATCCTATCTCTTGGATGTCCAAAAAGCAGAGCACGGTCTCAAGTAGCTCTACCGAAGCAGAATATTGGGCCTTAGCTGCTACAACAGCTGAATTATATTGGATACGTCAGCTGCTAGGAGAATTATTTGTCCACTTAAAGACAACACTCGAGCTTCATTGTGATAACCGTCTGCCCTATAACTAGCTCAAAATTCGATGTTTCACGCAAGGACAAAACATGTTGAGATCGATTTTCATTTCATTAGAGAAAAAGTAGGAGCTCGGGATATTCAACTTCACTCCATCTCCACTACTGAGCAACCCATAGATCTCCTCACAAAAGCACTTCCGGCTCATCGCATACAATATATTTGTTCCACTCATGCCTTGTTGCTCTTGGGGCTGAGTTGGAGGGAGGATATTAAAGGATATTCTAATTATCTGTTTAGTATTGTTTTTATTTTTGTTATTTCTGCTTCTTCTGTTGTGTATATAAAGACCCTCTGTTTGTTAATAAAGTTGAGCATTTTTACTCATAATTCATTGTAAATCAGCAACCTTAACCACACCAGATTGAACCGATCTTAACTTACCTCAATTTTAACTTATTTAGCTTGCATAATATTATGTAATGTGACATTAGTCGAGGTGTGCGCAAGCTGGCCCAAACAGTCAAAGATATAAAAAAAAAAAGGTTTTTGGAATTTTGGCGAAATATCTACTCTATTTTTATTTTATACGAGAGAGGAAGAAATACGAAAAAAAGAGTTTAAAAGCAATAGAAAGAAAAACTAAAAAAGAAAGAGATAAATCTAATGAGAGGTGAAGAATGAGACTGCATTAAAAAAAATAAAAATCACAATATTTTCAAACTTGTGTGTGACCTATGGTAATATACCTCTCAACCTCATATTTGCATTATTCAAAATCCACATAATCAAATCTCACATTTTTTACATTTATCGAACAACGGTTTTCAAACTCCCGGATTCCAATTCAAACCCCCAAATTCCAAACGATAAACCAAACAAGCCTTGTTGTTTAAAAGTCTAGTGAAAATTTTCTGCATGTTAATAAACATGGCCCTTTTTTATACCACATTTCTTTTCTTTTCTTTTCTTTTTTGGAAAGAAACATTCATTAAGCACTAGGTAATAAACTTCAACGATCTTATCAAAACATCAAAGCAAAAAAAGAGAGGACAACATCCCTATTCAAAAAATGAATCATGATCCAACTTGGGCCGAATCCTACCAACAAAAAACAATGAACGGTGAAATCTTAGAGACATGGAATACAATTCTATATGACCAACCCTATTATTACAAAGGAAGACAACGAGTTCTCAAATTAATTAAAGACCCATAATCTAATTATAATAATAAATACAATGTTGAATCTAAAAAAAAAAAAAAAGATCTTGAAAATTAGTACTAGAAGCATAAGAAACCAGTGAAGCAAAAGAATTGGTTAAGATAATGGAAAGAAAATCCACACCAAGCCTAAGCAAAGAATGAACAACCTCCCTAAAAGCATGCGCATCCATCACCAGCATAGAGACACCAAACACACACCTCAAACTGAGATGCTCGAGCCACTTGAATAGCTCCTCTCTTTGAGCACCCCCACATATAGGACTATGTTGCTCTCGACGGAGCTGTTTCGCCCTCTCTGTTGATATTTCTTTACAAGATTTCCAATCTCGTCTTTAGATTGCTTCCCTAATTCATTCCTTTCAATAAATTTCATCTCGTGTTTATTTCGGGACAGATTTGGCCTGATTACATTTCTTACTGCCTCCCAGTCAAGCTCCTTCAAACCGTTGTTTTTTGCCTCATTTATTTTCTTTTGAAACACTTTTGCATGGTCACTTAATTCGGCCTCAGCAACTGGTTGTGAATACAAATTCCAATTCCAAGAGAATAAAACTCCCAAACATTCATAGGGGAGTTCTACATTTTACGTATTAAGTGTCACAAAATTTATACGCTCATTCCGAGATGCCTCTGCCACCAAAGAGATGGAACACAATCAATGCCTTGTCAAAAAAAAACCCACTTGCATAACTCTATCCTTTTTAATCCTGTTCTGATCAAACATGCCCAACAAAAAGCTATCCCCAACAGATTCAATAGTTACATGTTGCATTCTTTCAAAAAAAAAAATAAATAAATAAAAAATAAATAACTTCCCAATTAATATTCTTACCAACGGATAGAGGGAAGGCTAGGGTCTCTGTTTCCCCGGCATTTGCGCCCCCACAAATACTCCAGCTTTAACAACCACACAAAAAAAACATCTTTTCAAAACAACCAGCCATATCATCTCTGTGGCTGCACCCAAATTGTCATCTATTTTACCTAGTTAACAACCCCCTTTAACTACTAATCAAACCCTTGATCAAAATTTACATATTATTAATTAATTATTCTCTCTAGCCTAAAACCATAAACCAAAAAAAAAAAAGAAAACTCACCCTGAACCAGAAAGCTCCACCGTAGCTGCCAGCAGCTCCAACAAACGCTCAGAAAACGTAAAAAGCTCAGAGCCTCACCCTTTGCTTGTTACATTTACAATTTAAACACCTTGGAATACTCCCGTAACCTGAAAGAATTCGACAATGTAATTCTTGTGGACTCTAAGGAATGATACAATCATTTGAAAACTTAGACTTTGAAAATATCCTCACCTCAAAGTTTAGAATTCAAGACTCATTACTCCTTTAATATTTGCAATGCATGAAATAGTCATGATTACTCTTGTTAAAAAAATTAAGAAAAAAACCTCGAGTATTAAATAAATTTATTCCATAAAATAGTGAAAATAAATTACAACTGAAATAAAATGTTTGAACTGGGTATTAGAGGGGCCGCGCGAACGCAGGCCCCACTACCACAAATTATGACGTAGGAGCTGCCACGTTGGACAGACCTTAGGCAGCCGCCCCTCCAAAGTGCAATGGAGGTCACCAACCTAGACCATGAGCCTTAATGATCGCTCATTGATCTCGTCCAGGTAAGTATGTTTAACTGAGCTGCCGGCATCCATTTTATATCTCTCCCTTGCAGCCAACTTGTACGAATTCTCCGATGTGGGACAAACATATTCACTTCTTGAATCTCCCGAGTCCACTAATTAAGGCTTTATTTTTTTTTCCTTTTGATGACTTCTTTTGTCCCCATATATTTTTACTTTTACTGTGTAATTGTTATAAACTATTATTCCGTTCATAATTTTAACTTGCAAATGGATGGGTCTCGAGATAAGTTTTAACTCGTCTTTCTTAAAAAAAATAATCATAAATATAGTTAAATTTTAAAATATTTGTATACATATTCAATAATATGTTTCAATATCGTATTATTGACATTTATAATTATATGTATAAATCACTACCTTTATTAATATTAATTTATAAAGTATGTTATGGAAAATATTCTTACAATAATTTGGATTAGAGAATATTCTATTTTAATAGTTGTATATGCACTTACAGGTACAAATATGAAAAAAGGAAAGCATGTATCAATAGGAAAAAAATATATCAATTGTTATTGTTTTATGCACCTTCTTGACAAAGACAAAAGATTATTGTCAACAATTGATGATATTTTACTAAAATGAAGTATCATATTTGAATATTTAGTGATGAAAAAAAAGTGTCGTAGATAAACTGTTGATGAATTATTTTATATATCATGTATAGCTCATATATGATAGGTAATTTGTCAATAAAAAAGAATAGTTGATTGTTGAAAAACATCTTTTAAGAGCTTTCAATGACACTTTTTAAGAAGTATAATCTAAAGTATTATGATTTGAGCTACAATGATAGTGGTACAATATCATCTAAAGTGTTTGCATGACACTTCTAAATAAGTGTCATCTTAAGAGAATAGATGATATATGATACAATGATTGTAGATATATATCATTTAAAGGTTATTGATGACACTTCTTTTGAAGTATCATCTAAAATCAATGAATGATGTGAGATACAATAATTGAACAAATGTATCATCTAAAGCATTTGTGACACTTTTTTAGAATCATTATATCTCAATTTTGTAGTAGTGATAGTATTATGTATTGTTAGTCTAAGTTTTTTATAACAATAACCTTATTTATAATTATTTTCTAAATTTGACTAATCTGGCAAGTTTCCCTTAAAAAATTGTTTATGATAGTGAAATTTATGTTTAATGAGAAAACTAATTATATGTTTGGGTTTAATTATGCTACTTTTATATATATATTCAATCTTATATACTACTTACTATAAATATTTAGTAAATTTATCGATTTGAAATAGATAAGGTATCTATGAATTTTTATAAATTTAAAGCACAAACTAAATTTGTTAGAGAAGTTTTTTTTTTCTAAACGAAAACAAAGAAGATGTTAAAACAAACGATGTGCATTGGCATGAAAAAAGAAAAAACAAAAAATAATTACATTTATATGGGCTGGTGAGTAAAATATCGGTTGCCTGTCAAAAACGATTCAAAAATATTTTGAGGTTCAATATTAGTGCCCACTCGCATTATATCTATTATTTTCTACATATTTTCCTTCTTTTAGCAAGAATATAAAAATGGTGAATAAAACCTTCACTCAACATTAAATGTGTTGCCTATCACGCACATTTATTTTAGATTAGTAGCCACTCTACATATTTGTGATCCCTTCCTCTAATTTGTATTTTAAAAACATTAAATGTGTTGCCTCTTTCATTAGAATGAACTATTAATTACAAACAAATTTTGTAAAAGAATGAATAGAGAAATAATTTGAAAAATTAATTAAATTAGAGACATCAAATAAAAAAAAAAATGATAGATGTAGGCTATCTCTATGTCTTAAAAAAATGTTCAATGCATAAGCTTTGGCTCCTCAATGTAAAACTGTAAAGTATAATTAAAGAAACATTAAATAGAAGAGGGATAAGAATCGAAAGGGTTGGTGATGTGTTGGTTTCATTATTTGGTGGTAGTTCAGTTCAACACCACGGTCACGAGTTCAATCATGGAAATCTGTGTTCAATTCTCATTTATTTGAAACTATAACAAGAAATTGTCCCATGTTTGTTCAAAAACAATCCATCTATCTGGCTGACATTCCTCAATAGTAATGTTTGATATCTCAAACAAACTTGGTAATATTTGGAAGCCAAAATCAGGGCAGAAACTACACTATATTGCTCCATTTTTTAACCAAATTTTTGAAGCAGTGGTGAGATATTATTCAAATCATCACTTTTCATCAACCAAAAGTTTATAAAACCAGTCCATTCCAGCCCCAACATTGATTACATTGAAGAACATGTACATACCACCAACTCATATATAAGTCATGTTTTCCACTTCATGCCTGATAGAATCAAAAAGCGTCGTCGAGAGATATCGCTCACCAAAGCTTGGGAAAATGACCTACAAATGACAAAAAAACCAAAATTATTTCAAACTCAAATATTCTTAAAAAAAATGATTCTGTTTTTTTTTCTTATTTGGAAATGAATGTAAAATATGGCCTTACAACAATGAGTTTTCCTTGTCTTTCTGGTCTCTTTGCAACCTTAATTGCTGCAACTGTTGCTGCACCTGATGAAATTCCCACCTACAAAAGGGAAGAAAATTAGTATTCATCTAACTTCAAGGGAAAAAAGAGAGTATATTTTCTCAAAAATACATAAAATAAAGGGCTCATAGATTGAGCAACAACATACCAGTAGGCCTTCTTTTAGTGCAAGAAGCTTTGCAGTTTCAATTGCTTCCTCACTAGTTACCTGAACACAATTAGATTTCTATTACTGTCTCAAATAAGGATATAATGATGCTTGTCGCACAATCGACATAAAGTATATACTTGCAATTAAGAGGTCAAGGGTTAGTGACAACAACTCCACCAAATAATCAATGACATTGCGAACCGGGGTCGACCTATGAGGAAAAAGATGAAGAGATTGCTGGTTTATACCGGCTTGAATGTATAAGAACATGAACATCCATGTTGATTATTAAGCTTTGAGGCAATGTCTCATCTCTTGTCAATTTAGCATTATAAGATCGACTATAAGGTTAATGTGTCGAATCCCCTCTCCACATATTGTTAAACTTGGAAAAAGAAAAAAAGAAGAAAAAGAAAAGTAATCTTAAAGTAAATTAAAATCATTTAGCTGAATAAATTAAAATCATTTTGGTTAAAAATCATTTAGCTGAATAAATTAAAATCACCAAGTAAATTGTAATCGACCTAATAATATCAGAGGATCAAATCATCGACTTTAGAGATGGTAATTTGCACCTTATCCACTAAGCTATGCTTGAATAAATTGACAACATACCATATTTAAATTTTAAGTTTTACTTAGATAGTAAATTTGTAATACAACTATGTCTATGTATGGTCATCTACATATCATCTTTATTTGACAGTTAAACTTTCAAAAACAAGGGGAAGATTTAAAAGTTGGGTTTAAGAACTATGTTCTTAAATAAATAAACAAACAAACATTTATGTAGAAAACTTATTGGCAGAGTAACTTTTTAGGAACAGTTTTTAAAACAAGAAATAGGATCAGGATTTTGTTGTTTTCATACAATATCCTTTTTTAGGTCCTTAATTTAAATGTTATATATTTTTAAACTATTCCAAACAAGAAATAGGATCAGGATTTTGTTGTTTTCATACAATATCCTTTTTTAGGTTCTTAATTTAAATGTTATATATTTTTAAACTATTTCAAATAATTGAAGGCCCAAAATAATGAAATTTTATTTCAGAATGAACTCACCATGTTGTCCTCCACTTAGCACTGCACTCTTTTCTGGTTCCACTCCATAAACCTACATCATATACATAAAGTTTGTTTGATCTCTGGAATAAGCTCCTTTGGTAACTTTCTTCTTTTTTGTTTTACGACTCGGTTTTGTTAAGAAACAAGAAACGAGAATGTTACCAAATGACTCGATCATCTCTTGTTCTAGGGCAGCAAACTAAGAAGGAACCTTAATGTTTGGGTTCTGTTCCTTAAGGAAACTCCCAATGCCAGTTATCGTTCCTCCCGTTCCAATCCCCAAGACCAACGCGTTGACCTTTCCTCCCGAATCTTTCCATATCTCTGGCCCAATGGTTTCATAATGAATATAAAGAACAAAATTGGATGCAAGATGACTCAATTCGTATTAGAAAAACAGATTTGTGTACCTTTTTGAGATCACAAATATTAAAAATAAAATACCTTGGGATTTGCTGGATTGACAAATTGGTTCAGAAAATAACTATTAGGTGTGGCATTCATTATCTCCTCAGCCTTCTTTATTGCGCCTTCAAGCCCTACTGCAGGTTCTGTGAGACACAGCTCGGCTCCAAAAGCTCGAAGAACAATTCGTCTTTCGCGACTAAATAATGCTGGCATAACTATAATAAGTCTATGGCCCTTCATTGCTGCAATGTTCGCCAATCTGATGCCCGTGTTACCACCCGAAACCTCGATGAGGACAGTCTGTTTCCACGAAAATAAATCAAATCCTTCAAGTTTAGCAGCTTTTTTTACAAAGGCATTGCAATTACACCAAGCACACAAGTTTATTGCCAATTCAAGAAGTGGCCTACTTTCAATTGATAGAGAAAGAAATGAAGCATCATTTACTACCTTTCCTGGTGTAATTAGGCCTTTATTGTCTGCATCTTGAATCATACTGTGTGCGATCCTGCATCAGACACTTGTACACTTCACATCTCAAAATTTTCTCATACTCGAACGGAAAAATAATACTCATTAAATTTCGTTTGATAACAATTTTGTTTTTAATTCTACAGTTTTTGAAAAAAAATATATAATAAAGGACTCGGAACCTGTCTTTAATGCTAGAACATGGCTCCATCGTCTCTAACTTCGCAGCGATACGACCAAAACAGCCATCTGTCACTTTACTTAGATATACCATTGGAGTATTGCCTATTAACTGCAAATGAAAGAACAATGTCAAAATGAGCAAAATTCAGGAACATAAGTAAAAAATATCCAACCACTCATAGTAAGTGAATTACTTCAGAGATATCTTTCTTGATTCCACACTTCTCTTCCATTCTTCAATTTGTACTCCAAATTTTTACAACTGCAAATCAAGAAGTAAAAAGGGTAAAAAGACAAAGAAGAAAGAAATGGGGGACCATTTTTATTCAGGCATTGACCAATATACATGGATATTTTTTTATTCATATTGAAATAATATCTCAAAGAACAAGGTCTAGCAACTAATATCTAAATACCAAGAGCTAAACTTTCACTATGATCTGTAAATTAGCAGAAAGGTACTAAATTAAGTTCAAAGTTTAAACTAACCCATATAAATATTGAATCATGTATGCATTCAAGTATGTAAAAAATTAAGAATATACAGGTCTAATTACGTGCATCATTCAAGTATTGTTCTAATATTCATGGAACAATATTGAATGCATACATGTATAATTATTACACGCCACCATTAAATTTTTTACGAGAGAAGTGGAATATGTTTTATTGGTATCAATGATGCATATTTTTTTTTAAACCTAGGCCATGTACAAAGACATGGTTATTAAATATACATAGTTTGAAATACATATTGTTTTCATAAAGGAAGTCAAAGTCAACAAATCTGTATTAATATGCTTTAAACTAGTGAGTATGTGCTACTTTTTTTTCTAACTCAACAATATTTAGATCGGGTCATCAAGTTAGACATCATGTCAACCGACTCAACTCTATTTTTCTTTTTCTTTTTTTTTTTGAATTTAACAAATGCTATTGTCGGCGTGTATGTGTGTTGAATTATGTTAAACCATAATTATATCAAACCAACACTCCCCCTTACTTGTGAGTTTTGAAATTTGAGAAATGCCCAACAAGTGAAATTTAAAAGTCTAAGCTGATGTATTAAGATAAATTTAATTATATCAACCAACAATGTGCTATTTAGAACTAAACTAAAAAAACAACACATGTTTAGTCTTAATTTTAAAGTTAAAAGACTAAGTAAACAAAGCCCTCAAAATGCAAAACTAAATTTATAACCTAACCTAGAAAATATGGACAATGAGAAAAAATACAACAAAACTTTGACTAGAAACAGGGAAAGTGAGGAATGAATGAATGACTGCAAAAAGCCTCAACATTAAAGAGATAACAGTTACCTTACCAATGTAGAAATAACAAAAAAAAAAAAAAATCCAACTTTTACGACTTGGTATAAAAAAATCTAGCAGACAGTCATAAACTTACACAAATCAAATCTGAGTCAGTGAAAATGGAAGAGAAAGAAACAATCAA
The DNA here is from genome assembly GCA_037833695.1 of Sechiopsis laciniata. Taxonomy (NCBI): domain Eukaryota; kingdom Viridiplantae; phylum Streptophyta; class Magnoliopsida; order Cucurbitales; family Cucurbitaceae; genus Sechiopsis; species Sechiopsis laciniata. Next base: position 1,346,632 of record JBBMKA010000009.1, on the reverse strand, counting down.
TTGTGCTACAAAAAAACTAATAATAAACCCCAGAGAAGAAGTTACCTTTGAAAATCAAGTTCGTCTTCCTTATAGTACAACTCTGGCCCACGATTCAGTAATAATTTTCTTGCCCACACTCCCTTTTTTTCTTAGCACGTTCTCTCATGCCAAAAGGAGTAATTCTTCTTAATTAGAGGTGTTCAAACAACTGAGAAACTATAATAAATTTAATCCAATTAGATGGGTTGAGTTGGATTTGATTAAATACATATTTGAGTTAGTCCAAAATCATAAATCATAAAATTTCTTGGATTGAGTTCGATCAAGATTCACCTAAAATTAATACAGCGCAATCACATCAACTTGAATTTATTATTTAATTTAAAAAATATTTTTTATACTTATAACATAATTATTATTTTATTTAATCATTTAGATTATA
>JBBMKA010000009.1:1334208-1346108 GCA_037833695.1 Sechiopsis laciniata | reverse complement strand
GAATTTATTATTTAATTTAAAAAATATTTTTTATACTTATAACATAATTATTATTTTATTTAATCATTTAGATTATATGTATATTTATTTTATTTAATTATTATTGTTAGACTTTTAATTTTCAATGTTTTTTAAATATTTTTCTAAGTTTTTATAATCTATATATCATAATAAAAATATTTACTAAAATTATGTCATCTATTTTTGTTGGTTTTAATTATCTATTAGTTTTATGGAGGTCGAATTATGTCATCTATTTTTGTTGTTTTAATTATTTATTTGTTTTGTGTTTATAGTTAGGATCTTCTATATGAACTATAATGCTATGAATAATAGTGAGTGACTTTTGATTGCATATTTAATATTTATATTCATTTCGTTAATTGATATGATATTAATTATTGTAGAATATATTTTATTTATATATAGTGTATGACTTAATTTGATAAAAAAAATATTTATATTTATTAATGAACTCGATGGCCCAACCCAAAATATAAGGGTTGGGTTGAGTTGTCTCTTTAATTAGATTGAGTTGGGTTGAACAAGTGACTAACCCAAAAATTTGGATTGGATTAAAAACCTTCTTTAACTCAACCCAACCCATGTACATCCCTACTTGTAACACATTTATCACACATTAACCAGTTAGTTACGGATTCAAGTCTCAAATATTATTATATTAAAAAAATAAAACTAAAAATAAAAAAGGTTGGCGGCCAGTTAGTTTCATCTTTTCGTAATAATCCATTCAACATTACGGTCACAGATTCGATTTTGGAAATCAATATTTGACTCTCATTTATTTGAGAAAATTAAGTCAATTACCATTAATTAATATGATTCTAGAGCAAACTAAAGCTTATATTGATGGATTATTTTTAAACTTAAGGTTTCAAACCTCTAATCTTATGATTATGTCTTTATTAATTGAACTATATGCTAAAATTTTATTAGAATTAAGGAAGAGTTTGAAGCTAATTTAAGACAATCACATCCATGGGATTAATTATTTATTTGAGATTATATGATTCGTATGAGGGGATTATGAACATGAACCATTGTGATAAGGTTGATAGGTCACAAAAAGCGTATTAACGCTAGAGACGAAAGAATAAAGTTAATGGATGACGTGTGAATTTGTTAGGGGTGGACCCGAGTTAGTTATGTGGGGTTGGAATTGTTAAATATACGAGGGAGAGTGAGGTTAAGGTATCTTTAAGCATTTATACTTTTTTGGATTTTTCTCATTGCTAGGATTGTGGAGAAGATGGGAATTCTTTAATTCTTATAGGTTGTGATCTTAGTACTGTTTTGGCTAGTTTGTTGTGATATAAATAAAATCGAGCCCATCAATTTTGGTACCAGAGTAAAAGGTGTTGAACAAAACTTGAATATGGAAAAGACTAACCTCCATATGGCTAGTGACACGACTTAGCTTGCCCTACTTGATTGAAATAGCTACAAGGTTGGAGCGAGAATGGCGTCGAGATCTTTTGAACGGACAGTGACAAGCGCGTACTAGAAGAGACAATAGTTACCAAGACAGATTGAATCAGAGATATTAAGCCAGCAAAAGCAAGCATTGTATACGCACTAAATGTTCGTAAGGTGCCTCTATTTAGTATGAGACTGAGAAAATTAGAGGTTTCCATTTTCAACGGAGAGGAGGCCGGAGACCCGGACAGTTGGCTTCACCGAGTAGAGTGTTATTTTGTGGTTAATAGGTTGACAAAACAAGATAAGATGAAGGTTGTTGTTCTATGCCTTGAAGGAGAAGCATTGGATTGGCACCAATGGGAGGAAGAGAGAACACTAATAACCACCAGGAGCAAATTCAAAAGTTTATTGGTTGATCGCTTTCGACCTTCTGCCCACAAGAACTATTACGCACGACTGATGAGGCTACAACAAGAGTTGATGTTGAGGGACTATACATGGAAATTCGAACGATACGCTTCAAGCTTCAAGGGATTCGATGATGATGTGTTGGAAAGAAAATTTTAAAGTGAATTAAGAGAAGACATACAAAGTGAGATGAGGAAGCTAAGCCCAATAGACTTAAAAGCTAAGATGTGAATGGAACAGCGGATAGAAGATGATTTTCTTATGCATCAAAAGAAATTAGGGATGATGACGAGTAGCCTACTTCGATATCGAATTGGTCTGGGTTTTCAACAACCAATTCGCTCGAGTTCAATTTAAGTATCGGGTCAAGTGGATTCAGCAAGTCAGGAAGACCTATTCCTTACGCGAAAATTGCGAGTCGGTCACTGAATTCCATGATTGGGTTTAGTTCTCTCAAAACAATGAAGATCTGCGGTAGTTTGGCAGTCACGAAGTAGTCGCATTGATTGATAGCAGGGCGATGCACAATTTCATCTCACACAGGATCGTTCAAAAATTAAAGCTACCCATTTCACTATCTACAAAATATGGTGTCGTCCTTGGAACGGGTGAATTAGTTCGGGCGACAGAAATTTACAAAGATGTCGTTCTCTCCCACTTGCTAACTTAACTATAATCCATGATTTCCTTCCCCTTCCTCTCGAAAATGCAGATGTAATTTTCGATATTTCTTGACTTGAGACCTTGAGCAAAGTGTAGTATGATTATAAACTTTCAAAAATGGAATTCAACATTGAAGATTGATTGGTTCAACTAAGCATTGATTATTGTTTGGTAAAATCCTAGGTCTCACTAAAATCTACGAACAGAGGATGTGGATGGCTAGTTGAGCTCTATATCCTGGAAAAAAGGAATGGTAATTCTGAACCCACAGAGTTAAGTACCTAGAAAAAATAATTCAGGAAATGTTTGATAGCCGACATTATTCAACCAAATAAGAGTTCGTTTTCCAGCCTGGTTCTCTTTGTCCAAAAGAAAGAAGAAAGCTAGTGGTTTTGTATAGATTACCAAGCCTTAAATCAGACGACGACGACAAATATCCCATATAAATAGTGGATGAACTCCTAGATGAGTTATTTGGCGCCATTGTGTTTTCAAATATAGATTTGAAGTCGGGCTATCATCAAATCCCTTCTTAATCATCTTCAAAGTGAACTTGTCTTGAATTTTGCATTCATTTTCAGGGAAAAAAAACAAGCATAGACAATTGGTTTTGTTTAATGAGCTCATAGACAATAGATTGTAAGGGAAATTCAGAACAAACAAAACATTATGTAGGAGTTAAGTTTCCATTGACAACAAATGATCCAGCATGCCTTACTGCCTTTTTTTTTTATTTGGCAATATTACTGTTGAATAAACTACTTTTAAATCATACAATATATGCTTAACATGAAAAATATGTGCTGCCTAATTGGTTAAACAATTTGAATTAGTACAAGAATGAGGCTTACCTGCCATGTGGACATCACTTTATTCACCTTCCTTCTTCTTGTTTTCGAATTTCTTTCTGTATCAAGTTCAAAATGTTCTTGCATTGAGTCGGTGTATCTTTTGAAATTTGGTTACTAACATTTGCTGCTGCCATATTTCTTTCTTGATCACTAAACTTGGCATTTTGATATATCTCATTGCTTCCTTTCCCTTTAAATCATTGTGGGAAGTCGTGAATCCTATACGCTTTTCTTAACTATGTCCCTAATATCTACAATGTGTGCACTTCATTTGGTCATTTCCTATGCCTCTGCATTGTGATCATAATTTTGTGAGTTCTTGTTTTGGGCACTTTGAATGGTTGATGCTAAAGTAATTGCTAGTGTCACTCTTGTTTTCTTCCTCTTGAGCAATCAAAGAAAAAACTCTATTCATTGTGGGAAGAGGATCGATTAGAAAGTTTTTGGATCTTGAAAATTGCAAAATTATTGTTGGGGCCCATTAAGAAAATCAACAAGTATTCGAATTGAACAAACTCTTCTGTTTCTTTCACCCCCTTTGCACTTCAGCATGGTTTGTAAGAATGATATTCATCTCAGTAGCTGGTCGTTGATGCATGATTTTGTTGAAGAGAGAAAAATTCTAAGGTCATTATTCTTTTGAAATCTATCTTTGAGATCAAACCACATTGCTCTTGCACTATCTAAAAAGATGATTGAAGAAGAGATGTTTTTCGTTACCGAATTTAAAATCCATGACATAACAAGATTGTTGTTTCTAGTCCACAGCTCCAGCTCCAATAGTTCCCCTTCTTTCGGCATTTCGATAGTTCCATTTACGAACCCCAATTGTTCCTAAACGACAAAGCGATGGTCATTGATTTGCTCCATATTAGGTAATTGTCATCAGACAGAAGTTCTGTGACTAGCACCAAGTTCATTGTATCACTATGATGGAGCAAGAAAGAGTTTGAAGGGTACGACCAAATTTTGTAAAGGTTGCGAAATTGCAACCTGCTTTGACGGGTCTGTTGGAATTGAAAGCGATTCCTTATTAGTTTCCATATTTTCAAGAATTTACTTGTACATAAGCTAGGATGATTCTTGATCGAGATTGCAGTCATTAATTACACTTTGATATCATATTAGCTGCAAAAATGTAACTTGGATACAAAGAAAAAAGAACAACTTTGTATCAATTTTATTAATAGAGCATATATAGGACAGCTAACCCTAAAAACGAAAAATAACAGTCACAAGATGTGAAATTGCATAATTGACCTTGCTTACAAAAGCCTACAAAGTATGTCAATGACCATTGACCAGGACTAGCACATACCTCATATTCTAATAACATTCATCAAGTACTATGCAATAAACTGCAACAATCTTATCGAAACATCAAAGCAAAAAAAAAAAAAGAGAACACCCCTATTCAAAAAATGGATCATGATCCAACTTGGACCAAATCCTACCAACAAAAAACAATGAACAGTGAAATCTTAAAGATGGAAAACAATTCTATATAACAAACCCTATTACAAAGGAAGAACAAGTTCACAAATTAGCTAAAGACCAATAATCTAATAACAATAAAACAATATTGAATTAAAAAATAAATAAATAAAAACCTTGAAAAATACTACTAGAAGCATAAGAAACCAGTGAAGGAAAATAATTGGTAAAGATAATGGAAAGAAAATCCACATCAAGCCCAAGCAACATAGAGACATCATTCGCCAAACAAACACCTCAAACCGAAGTGCTCGAGCCACTCGAAGAGCCCCTCGCCTAGAGCACCCTTATCGTTGCTCTCGACAGAGCTGTTTCGCACTCTCTGTGATATTTCTTTTCAAGATTTCCATTCTCGTCTTTTGATCTCTTCTTTAATTCATTCCTTTCAATAAATCTCATTGCCTCACAGTCAAGCTAGTTGTGAATACAAGTTCTAAGTTACAAGATGCCTCTTCCACCACTCAAGAGAGATGGAACATGATCAATGCCTTGTCAAAAAACCCCAGTTCCATAACTCTATCTTTTACAATCCTATTCTAATCAAACGTGCCCAAGAAATAGTTATTCCCAACAGTTACAATGTTGCTCTTGCATTCTTTTAAATAAAAAAAACAAAAAAACAAAAACAAAAAACAATTGTCCCATTGATATTCTTACCAAATGGAAACTTGAAAGCGACCACATTTTGAAGCTCGTTATATAAAAGTAGATTTCATCTATAATCATTTTAATTTATATATAGAAGTTCACCTTTCAAAATAATTTGAATCGGACTTTTAAAATAAGTTTTTTAAATTTGCACATACACCCTCGTTATCCTTCTTTGTCCTCTGGCTCAAAGATGTCATCTCTTGTTTTGAGAGCACCAACTTTCAACAGCCATCAAATATGAATCAATTGTATATTTACCACTGTCACACTTTTGAAGGCTGTTTTGTTTTTTGTAGAAGAAGAGTGTTAAACAACCATTCTTCTAAAACTTTTTATTTGTGTTTGTTTACCTCAAACACTCACTTCAATTCTCACATCAAACTTTATCAAACTTATTTACGAGCAAAACTCTTCAAACTTATTTACTAACCCTTCCACCCCAATAAAACTCACCCTGAACCAGAAAGCTACACCCTAGCTGCCAGCAGCTCCAGCAAACGCTCAGAAAAAATTGTGACATTTAAGCCCACAGCCTCCACCTTAGGGCTTATTTCATTTAGAATTTGAATACCGTAAACCAAAGGGGCTATACACAACCCAAAGAATTTAGCCAACGTTATCCTTGGAGGCTTCATTTCCCACAACAAAACATATACATCCTAGAAAATAATGAGATAATAAATGAGATAATAATCAAGCTCCAAAAAATATTAAAACTTGGAATTAGAAGGGACCGCGCGAACGCAGGCCCCCACTGACACAAATTATGACGCAGGAGCAGCCACTTTGGGCAGACCTTAGGCGGGCACCCCTCCAAAGTGCAGTGGAGGCCACCATCCCCTAGGCCATGGGACTTAATGATCACCCATTGACCCCGTCCAGGTAAGTATGTTCAATTAAGCCACTCGCATCCATTTTATATCTTTCCCTTGTAGCAACCTTGTACGAACTTTTCGATGTGGGATATACATAAGTTAACGTTTTTTTTTTCTCCTTTAAATTACTTATTTTGTCCCCGTCTATTTACTTTTTATTGTGTAATTGTTATAAATTATTACTCAGTTTATAATTAATTTTAACTTACAGATGGATGTAAGTTTAAAATCTTCTTTGTATTAAAATTTTGTTGATTATAGGAAAGCTTGTGTTTAATGAGAAAATTAATTGTGTGTTTTCCCTAAATTTTGTCTAGTGTACATTTAATGATCAAGAAATGGGTTCGAATCCCCAACCATCATTTGTTTTAATCTCATAAAAAATAACTTGTAAATTTGAAGAAGGATTTTAATTAGAGAATTTGTTCTAGATGTTAACCTTTTTTTTTTTTTTTTTTTTATCTATTTTGATTATACCATTTTTTTAAGAAATATTTTATGCATCACAATTTTATATTTTACAAATTCTAATTTGTCATTTCTCGTTTCTTGATTGAAGATTATATGTGACGCTAATTGAAGATTGTATGTGTCATTGATGGAAGAATATATTAATTTAAGATTGCATGTGGTATTGATTAATTATAGTTTGTAACATTGATTGAAAACTATATGTATACTGATTGAACACTATATGTTGTATTGATTGAACACATAAGCTTTTTCGTCTTTTTACTAGATTCGCTTCAATTTTATGCTATGCACTAATTTTTTTTAAAAAGTTTCTAGAATTTTTTTATTTTTTTATCATACATGAATTTTAGTTTTTTTAATCAAAAAATTGCCTTTTAGTTATGCTAATTATATATATATATAATTAGTTTATGAATGTTTTAGAAATTTAAAGCACAAACTAACCTTGTTAGAGAAATTGGGTGGTTTTGTGAACGAAAATAATTCAATTTTTTTCACGGTCTCTAGTTACTAGACAAGAGGGAGAGGGGAGCGTGGTATACCTGATCGTTTGGTCAACGAGACGTACGTAAGCCGACCATGTATATGTTCTTTGGAGCTCGAACCCATAAATAGAATGAAATGAAATAATGGTGAGCCTAGGGGATCACCGCCACCTTGCCCTCACCCATATCCGCGTAATCCCGAAAACGACGCCCGGGGTTTTCCAGCTGTGATTCTGCGGGTTCGGAAAGTCTCTTCCGTACGAAGCGAAGCGTCAGACAGAGCAAAGAAGGAAATCAGCTCAGCCTATTTCGGAGGAGAAAGACTTAGATTCTGATTCAGTGCCCTTCTGATTAAAGGGGATAAAGTCAAGTCTAAGCGCATATGGCACGAAAAGTCTTAGTAGAAAGACACATTATTCGGGATAGATTATATAAAAATAATGTTAAATATACTATGTGGTGTTTGTTCGCCATATTTAAGGAGGATTAAAATTGAGAATTTATTAACTTCACTTTAAAAAATTTACATCCAAACGAATTTTTTGTAACTACTCACAATAACTCATCATTTTTTACTATTCAAAATAATTCCTCATTTCTAACCAATTATTTTTAATCATTCAGTTATAACTACTCAAAATAACTTCTCATTTATAAATCACTCATTTCTAATCATTCTCTTTTTAACTACTCATTTTAAATCCACAATCAAACAAGTTATTGTTTCTAACTCATCTACATAAAAACTACGTCCAAACGAGTATTTGACTATAAATCTCAATTTCTAACAAGCAATATTTACCTAAGAGTGGGTAAGTATGAAAATACTTACCCACTATTAGAACCACATATTTTTACTTTTTTGTATTTCTTTCTCCACTTTAGCATTACTCTCTTCATCAATCAAAGTCAAATTTTTTTAAAAAGTAAAAATATGTGGTTTTAAAGTGGGTAAGTATTCCAAAATACTTAGCCACCCTTAGGTAAAATATTGCTCATTTCTAAATACTCAAAATAATTTTTCAAAATAACTCCTCAAACTAACTCGTGAACCAAAATCTCATCCAAAGACACATATGTGCTGGGAAAACAAAACTTTTACTTTTAAATGATTTGGTGAGTCAAATTTTGGGTTATTAAAGATGATGGGCATTTGGCTAGAGGATAAAATTTTTGCACAATGGTATAGTATGATAAAGATTTCACACGAATGGTATAAAATATAGCAGTATTGGGGTGCATGCATGCGTGGAGTATCAACTATGTTTTTCTTTTTAAATAACAAATGGGTCATTAGGATAAATTTTAAGTTATCTTATATTTAAATTAATTCGATGATATTAATAATTTTAATCCAAAAAAGTTAAAAATATGAACACGTTTTTAAATTTATGGAAGAAAAATTAACTGTGTAATTTTTCTAAAATATTACTTATAAAACGTTTGGATGTTAAATATAAAATTAGTTAATTATTTTATTAATTAATAAAGTGGAAGATTTAAAACTAATCTCATGTGTATTGACTTTTAAAAAAAAAAAAGAAAAAAAATTCATGTGTATAAACTAATTAAATACTTGATAAATCAATTCCGATAAGAATGACAACCGTGCCCGAATCTCCACACTGATATAATATTATCTACTTTGGTTATAGACTGCTTTGTTTTTTAGCTTCCCCAAAAGTCTCATATCAATGGAAATGGTTGTCATCACTTATATACTCATAATCTTCCCTTATCTAATCAATGTGGGATACTTTGTTTGCATTTCAACAAATTCATCTATCCGATTAGTTGATGAAAAAAAAATTGTAGAGACTAAACTCAAATTTCTTTTTAAATATAAGACTAAATTCTAACTTTTCCGTAAATTCAATCTATTTCCAAACTTTAGGGATGTATTTTGAATCTAATTAATCTTTGATATATTAATGAATATAAAATTTAATAGTTCAATTGTTTGGTTACATGGATGATATAATAAGATAAGAGGATTATTTTTTTTATTTCAAAAAATAAGATAAGAGGATTAACTTCAAATTTTAAAGAAGTACTTTTAAATTTTTATATCAAAGTAAAGAGGAAGGTGAATTTGCAGTTTAAATAAATGTAATGAAAAATAATAATAATAATAATAATAAATAAAGAAAAAAAAAAGTTAACCCAATATGGGAAACAAATGGAAAAAAAATGGATAAAAGAAACAAAAAATATATATATTGGCACAATATAACATTTGTGCCTACAAAAAACGACTTAAAATATTTCCATTTTTTTTTTAGTATAAGTTGAGAGAAGAGGATTACAAATACCGATTCTAGGGATCGAATCCGTGGCCCTGGAATGAAAATAGATTAACACCAAACCAAATAATCAATCACACCACCGACTCATCCGGTATGTATTTTTCTTTTTTAGCATATATATAACGATGGTGATTAAAACCTTCAACCAACATTAAATGTGTTGCCTTTCAACTTTTAAAAAGAAGGAAGGGATATCAAAAGAGACGGTAACCTAATGATTTCGTTGTTTAGTGAAAATCCAATTCAATACGTCACGAATTCAATTTCAAAAATCAGTATTTGACTTTTATTTATTTGAAAGTAATATTACCTTCTTCTATTGTTAAAAAAATATATCTCTACGTTTTACAAAAAAATTGTTCAATGGATAAGGTTGGACTCTTCAATATAAAACTACAGTGTAATTAAAAGACAACATTAAAGAGACCAACAAAAGCAATGCCTCAATGTCGTGAGTGATTATTGACTCTTGAGTTTGAATCTTTCATTCTCAATTGTTGTAAAAAAAAATTAACAATAAAAATTATGTTTTGTAATTCTCGTTTACACTTAGTACCAATATGGTATCAATCTTAACATAGCTCAATGTTAAATATAAATTAAAAGTTTTAAACAACATATTTTACTTATAATATAAGTAGATCTAATTTTATGAATCTACGACCACATGGTCTTTTTTTTTTTTTTTTTTTCAATTCTACCACTCAATTTGGGTGGTAGAATTCACCCATAACTCTTAACTACTATTCTTGTTGGCGATCTCTTAGTCATTAAGCTTAAAATATTGTTAAGTTATTATTTTTATTGGCTATTAACAAATAAACAATGTTATACCTTTAAATAGTTATTTCATAACCAAAATTAGTTCAATATTTAAACAATGTCACGATTAAAACCGGTTCAAGTAAAAAATCTATAAATAGATGTGTTTGGAATATATTGAAGAGAAAAAGCCTTTTAATCAAAATAGAAATTTATATAAGACCTCTGGGGAAAAAAATACTAAATTAAAGTGTTGAATAATTTTTTTAAAACCAAAAAACTGACCGATGTTTGTTTAACAACAATCCATTCATCTGGCTTTCATCTCCTCAATATCAATGTTCGAAGTCTCAAACAAACTCGGTATATTTAGAAGCCAAAATCAGTGCAGAAACTACATTACATGGCTCCATTTTTTAACCAAATTTTGGTAGCAGTGATGAGATATTATTCAAATCATCACTTTTCATCAACCAAAAGTTTACTAAAACCAGTCCATGCCAGTCTCAACATTGATTACATTGAAGAACATGTACATACCACCAACTCACATATAAGTCATGTTTTCCACTTCATGCCTGATAGAATCAAAAAGGATCGTCGAGAGATATCGCTCGCCGAAGCTTGGGAAAATGACCTACAAATACCAAAAGATCAAAATTATTCCAAACTCAAATATTCTGAGGAAAAAAAAAAACACGATTCTGTTTTTCTTTCTTATTTGGAAATGAATGTAAAATATGGCTTACAACAATGAGTTTTCCTTGGCTTTCTGGTCTCTTTGCAACTTTAATTGCTGCAGCTGCTGCTGCACCTGATGAAATTCCCACCTACAAAAGGGAAGAAAAAATAATATTCCTTCAAGTGAAAAAAAAAGAGTATATTTCCACAAAAATACAAAAATACAAAAAATAAAGGGCTCATAGATTGAGTAACAACATACTAGGAGGCCTTCTTTAAGTGCAAGAAGCTTTGCAGTTTCAATTGCTTCCTCACTTGTTACCTGAACACACCTAGATTTCCATTACTATCTCAAATAAGGATAATGATGCTTGCCAACAAAAGCTTAGCTAAATCGACATGAAGTATACACTTGCAATTGAGAGGTTATGAGTTCGAAACTTTAACTAAAAAAAGAGGGGATGTTGCTGCTTACTTTAATAAAAACACTAGGACATTTGAGAGGTCTGAACTCTTCTACAAAGATACTTACAAGTGTTAATATATTTGGTACAACTAATAGTATTGAAGTTAAAATGACAGCAACTCCACCTATTAATAAACGTGGAATCGAGTTGAAGTTGAGGGATTTAACACTTTCACCTTTTAGTCGATGTTATAAGACTTCAATTAGTTGCTCTACACTATATTGAAAAGAGATGGGAATGCATGGATGCTTTTATGCATTCAAGTCGAAACAAACCAACAGTCTCTTCATCTTCTTCTCCGTACAGTCGACCCTCGTTCGCCCTCAACGTCAACTCGACTCCA
>JBBMKA010000009.1:1321875-1334108 GCA_037833695.1 Sechiopsis laciniata | reverse complement strand
CTATGCTTGAATGGATTGACAACATTACCATATTTAATTCTTAAGTTTTACTTCGATAGTAATACAACTATGTCTGCACGATCATCCACAAGTCAACTGTTAAACTTTAAAAAACAAGGGAAGATTTGAAAATTGGATTTAAGAACTATGTTCTTGAAAAAACAAGTCTTTATGTAGAAAACTTATTGGCAGAGAACTTCTAGGAACAGTTTTTAAAACAATAAATAGAATCAGTATTACTTTTATGTTGTTTTCATATAATATATTTTTTATGTTTTATCAATTAATTGTATCATATATTATCATTTTTTAGGCCCTACTTAATTCAAATGTTATATATTTTTAAAACATTCAAAAAATTGAAGACCCAAAATGATGAAATTTGCTTCAGAATGAGATCTCACCAGGTTGTCCTCCACTTAGCACTGCACTCTCTGCTGGTTCCACTCCATAAACCTACATCATATACATAAAGGTTGTTTGATCTCTGGAATAAGCCAATTTGGTAACTTTCTTCTTTCTTGTTTTACGATTAGTTTTTGTTAAGAAACAAGAAACGAGAATGTTACCAAATGACTCGATAATTCTTGTTCTAGGGCAGCAAACTAAGAAGGAACCTTAATGTCTGGATTCTGTTCCTTAAGAAAATTCCCGGTACCAGTTATCGTTCCTCCCGTTCCAATCACCGAGACCAATGCATCAACCTTTCCTCCCGAATCTTTCCATATCTCTGGCCCAGTGGTTTCATAATGAATCTAAAGAGCAAAATTGGATGCAAGATGACTCAATTCATATGTGCAAAATAGAGTTATATATCTTTTTGAGATCATAAATAAATAAATGATAAAAAAAAAAAAAAAAACATACCTTTGGGTTGGCTGGATTGTCAAGTTGCTTCAGGAAATAACTATTGGGTGTGGCATTCATTATCTCCTCAGCCTTCTCTACAGCGCCTTCAATCCCTATTGCAGGGTCTGTGATACACAGCTCGGCTCCAAAAGCTCTAACAAGAATTCGTCTTTCGAGACTAAATGATGCTGGCATAACTATCATGAGTCTATAGCCCTTCACTGCTGCAATGCTCGCCAATGTGATGCCTGTGTTACCACCCGAAACCTCGATGAGGACAGTCTGTTTCCACGAAAAAAAGAAAATCAAATCCTTCAAGTTTAGCAGTTTTGTTTACGAAGGCATTGCAATTACCCAAATACAAAAATTTATTATCAATTCAAGTGGTGGCCTAATTTCAATTGATAGTGTAAGAATGAAGCATAATTTACTACCTTTCCTGGTGTAATTAGGCCTTTCTTCTCTGCATCTTGAATCAAACTGTGTCCGACCCTACATCAGAAACTTGTACACTGACTTAACATCTCAACAGTTTCTCATACTCGAACAGAAAAATAACACTTTCAGTTTCGTTTGATAACAATTTTGTTTACAATTCTCCATTTTTTCAAAAATTGTGCTTAGATTTTATACCAATGCTCATATTTTCTCTGTTCAATTTTTTTACTTTGTGAAAACCGAAACAACCATCAGAGTGAGTAGTTATATTCTTCAAGAAGTGAAAACCGAAACAAAAATGTTACCATACAGGTCCCAAAATTTTTATAGTAAAGGACTTGGAACCTGTCTTTAATGCTAGAACATGGCTCCATCGTCTCTAACTTAGCAGCGATACGACCAAAACAACCATCTGTCACTTTACTTAGATATACCATTGGAGTATTACCTATTAACTGCAAATGAAAGAACATTGTCAAAATGTGCAAAATTCAAGAACATGATTCATTAGTAAACAGTACCCAACCACTCATAGTAAGAGAAAATTACTTCAGTGATATCTTTCTTGATTCCACTCGTCTCTTCCATGCTTAAACTTGCACTTCCAATGCTTAGAACTGTAAATCAAGAAGAAAAGAGGGTAAAAAAGAGACAAAGAAGAAAGAAATTGGGGACCTGTAGAAACGGGGGACCATTATTCAGGCATAGGCCATTAATGCATGGATAATTTTGTTCTTCATATTGAAATAATGTTTCAAGAACAAGGTCTACCAGCTAATATCTAGATACCAAGAGCTAAACTTTCCCTATGATCTGTAAATTAGCAGAAATAATGGCCATTTACAACTAAGAAGGCAACTAAATTAAGTTCAAAGTTTAAATTCAGCCCATATATCATGATTCTATTTAGTACATATTTTTATACTGCTAATAGAACTTCTAACGTTGTGCAATAGATGAATTTTGGCTAAATTATCGTTGTATAGCAAAAAGACAGTAGAATAAACTGATTGATATATAACGTCAATAATCCATGAATATTAAAATCATACTTAAATGCATACAGGTGTATAGGTATCTTCTTGCACGCCAACATTAAATTTTTTAAAACTAAGAGAGAGAAAAGTGGAAAATGTGTAATTGGACCTTTTTTTTTAACTTTTGATCTCCTAGGTGTCAAAAATTTAATGGTGGCGTATAGAAAGATACCTACACATTGGTATCAATGATACATATTTTTTTTAAGCCTAGGCCACGGACGTACAAAGACATGGTTATTAAATATACATAGTTTGAAAAACATATTGTTTTTATAAAGAAGGAATCAAAGTCAATGAATGTGCATTTATATGCTTCAAAAACATGAGTTTTATGTCTCATGATTTTGTGTCTATTTAGTAGGTTTAGCAAGTATTTGATGCATGAATGGTCAATGTTGGACTTGTATTGACTTTCTACAATTAGTGTCGAACACATCTATAGACTAAAAAATGATCGATGCATGTCCAACAAATGTAAAGTATCCAAATGTTCTACGCACTCTAGTCAAACTAATGTGTATGTACTACTTTTTTTAATTCAACAATAATTAGGTGTGGGAGATTTGAACTCGTCATGTTAGCTCTGACCTCACCTCAGCTCTTTTTTTTTTTTTTAATTTTACAAGGAGTTTCAAACATGTAACCTATTAATTACTAAGTCGTATATGATGCCGTTGGAGATCTACTCCTTTTGGAGGTTGGTAAACTAAAAGAAACAACACACATTTAGCCTTAAAAGGACTAAGTAAAACATGGACAATGAGAACAAATACAACAAAACTTTGACTAGAAACAGAGAAAGGGAGGGATGAATGATGGCAAAAAGTCTCAACATTAAAGAGATAACGGTTACCTTACCACTGTTCTAAGTAGAAATGACGAAACAAAACATTAAAAAAAAAGAAAAGAAAAAAAAGGAGTCAATCCAACTTCATAGTCATAAACTTACACAAAGCAAATCTGAGTTGCTGAAAATGGAAGACAAAGAAACAATCAAGTTCTGCTATAAAAAAACAATAACAATAAACCCCAAAGAAGAAATTACCTTGAAAATGCTTCTTTATGGAGCTTTATGCCTTGGACTCCAAGGGGGTTCTTGAGAGTTCCTATGAACCATACATTACCAATCGAAATTCTCAATTAAGGTGTGAAAATGATTGAGAATTGAAGATTTCGTAATCAAGTTGTCTTCTTATAGTACAACTTAGGCCCACGATTTAGTAATAATTTCCTTGCCCACACTCCCCTTTTTGTTAGCACGCTCTCTCATTATCTTTCAACTTTTTTTTTTTTTTTTAATCTTGAGATTACAACTTGCAAGTAATATGATTCTGAGTATGAGAGCAATCTAAAGCTTATATTGATGGATTATTTTTAAACCTGAGGTTTTCAAACTTCTAATCTTATGATTATGTCTTTATTAATTTTCTTTTTTTTTAAACCGGGAAATTGAAGTTTTGCTCAACTATATCCGGAGTAATCACGCCCCTCCCTAAACCAGGCACCGGGAAACATCGAAAGAATGAAGATACAGGAGGTGTCTACAAATTAATGTCACAAATGAGTTTCGAACCTGGGACCTTGAAGGGAGCACACCTTCAAAGTCCAAGTCTTTAACCATCTATGCTCACATTTATAACAATCAGGGACAAGTTAGAAGTCCAATTGATGACATTCACATTTAAAGATTATATGTTGATTCATGTTGAAACACAGAACAATATATGTGTTTTGTTTCCATTAACTATGCAAATTTGTTCGAGCATAAAATATTTAGGCTATGTTTGATAACAATTTATTATTTGGTTTTCGAAAACTGGCATTCATCACTTTTCATCAATCAAGTTTATGAAAATCATTACAATCTCAATATCTGATTACATAGAAGAATGTGTGAAATTTCCAAACCGATTCAACTCATATATAAGTCATGTTTTCAACTTCGTGCCTGATGGAATCAAAAAGCGTCGTCGAAAGATATCGCTCGCCAAAGCTTGGGAAGATGACCTACAAATGGACCACGAAATCAAATTATTTCAAACTCAAATATATTGTAAATTTAGGACATGTTTGGAATGGCTCTCTTTTAAGTGTTGAAAAGAGTGTTTTAAACACTTGAAATTTATTCCTGACAGGCCATTTGTTCCAAATATTTCTCTTTAATTTGCAAATAGATAATATATGGCTTACAACTATGAGTTTTCCTTCATTTTCTGGTCTCTTTGCAACCTTTATTGCAGCTGCTGTTGCTGCACCTGATGAAATACCCACCTACAAAAGAAAAAAAAGTCAACAACTTCAATTAAAAAAAAGTATAAAAAATAGTCTAATATTTTCACAGAAATGCATAAAATAAATGTCTCATAGATATAGATAGTAACATACCAGGAGGCCTTCTTTTAGTGCAAGAAGTTTTGCAGTTTCAATTGCTTCTTCACTTGTTACCTTAACATACCCAGATTTGCATTACTATCTCAAATAAAGATATTGCTTCCTACTTTAATACTATATTGGAAGAGAAAGAAGAAAAACAAAACCGTTTAGGACATTCGAGTGGTCCGGACTCTTTTTCTTTAAGTCAAGAGGGCTGAACTCTTCTTCAAGACTACTTTACAAGATAAAATATTTAGAGTAGAACTATATAAGCAATAAATCTTAAACAATTAAGTAATTTAGCCCACTGGCCTCACACACACAATATAAGAGTCCACTTTGATTGTCTCCAACTAATCTGCTTATTTTCACTTTCCTTCTGAATTAATAATTATCTTGGGTGTTGTCCTCCTTAAGTTTGCAAAGCAAATGGAATGTTTATTCTACCTTTCACAAGTATAGGAAAGACAAAACATTTGATGTGCTGCACTTTAAACAATATTAGTTGTCGAAGCTTAGTGGTTAAGACACTTATTACCATTTCAAACGACTATGGTTCAATCTCTTACTTGACAATTTGTTAGAACTAAAAAAGGCTAATAAATGGGTTGGATGTTAGTTTAAGTGTGAAGTTAACTTTTGCCTCTAATGGCTCACTTTGTCAGGTGAGAAAACGCGACCATTTGGCACCAACATTGGAGAGAAAGTGTGAGATCGTGTTGATGTTACGAGCCAACCGAGGATCAAACGTATAAGAAAGGCGATGATTCAAAAGACTTAATTTATTCCACCTTAGATGTATATGAGCATCGATGTTAGTTTATAAGTTTGAGGGAGTGTCTTATATCTTACTAAAACGAGCATAAGTCAATAAGTTTGAGACATTATAACCGTGACCAAATGATCAAAGGTTCGAATTTCCACTCCACATATCGTTGAACTTGCAAAAAAGAGAGGTGGAGGCCTCATTTCTTAAGCTAACTTTTGAGCAAAAAGCAATGAGATACCGAAACCTTGGAATGAATTATAAAGTGGCACACTACATCATCATTGTTTAGATCATATCTAAAAGAACATGGCAAAATAAAGAACAGATTGATAGAACTAATTTGGACAAATATGTTCAGGGTTCACCTGAATAACTTCATCAAAAACTTTGACATCAAGAACAGGAGGGATGAAACCAGCCCCAATTCCTTGAATGAGATGCTTGCCTATAATCATCATGAGAAAACGTTAGCATATAAACTTTGGTAAAAAATCATTTGGCAGCACAAAATTCATTGAATAAATTTATAACAGACTTAATGGTATCATATATGATCAACAAATGACATCCAAGAGCAATTTATTACTTGATCAAGCTCTTTCGGTTATATTTAGAATCAATAATTATAATGCCATCACTTTCTGCTAGTTTATACTTTGAGAAACAAGCGGTTGGTTTGAAAGTTAGATTGAAGAAAAACCCTCTGGTTCGAAAAAAAAAAAAGGTACTCTTTCCTTACGTAAATAACTTATTTGGCAGTGTAGCTTTTAGAAAAAGTTTTTAAACAATCAATAACAAAAAATAAAAATTGTATTTTGTAGTTTAGATATAATCTTTTTTTTAGTGCTACATATTTTTAAGTTAATATGTTGAAGAAATAAATGCAAACACAATCACAAAAAACATCTTTCCTAACCATTTCTAAACTATTTAATCCTACCCTCTTCCACTAAATTTTTTTCATGACTATATAACAATCACTTCAAGGAGAAGCAACAAGTTCACAGTAGTTTTATGATATTTATGCTCAATGAAACAGTAAAATGTGAATTGGTAAGCCATTCCAAGACATTGAAGGACCCAAAAAATGAAATTTGCTTCAGAATGTAACCTCACCTGGTTGTCCTCCACTTAGGACTGCACTCTCTGCTGGTTCCACTGCATAAACCTGCACCATATATAAAGATTGATCCTCAAAGAGACATGGCCCGTTTGTAACGTTCTTACTTCTTCTTGTATGTTTAGTTTTGTTAAGAAACAAGAAATGAGATTGTTACTAAACGATCCGATCCGATAGCATTGTGTTTAGCACAGAAAACTAACAAAGAAACCTTAATTTCTGGATTCTGTTCCTTGAGAAAATTCCCCGCACCAGTTATCGTTCCCCCAGTTCCAATACCCACGACTAAAGCATCAACTTTTCCTCCCGAATCTTTCCATATCTCTGGCCCAGTGGTTTCATAATGAATCTAATGAAAAAAAATTGGATGCCAAATGACTCATTAATATTTGAAAACAGAGTTGTATTTCTTTTTTAGATAACAAATCAAAACAAAAACATACCTTTGGGTTTGCTGGATTGTCAAACTGCTTCAGAAAGTAGCTATTGGGGGTAGCTTCCATTATCTCCTCGGCTTTCTTTATAAGGACTTCAATCCCTATAGCAGGGTCTGCGATGTGCAGCTCGGCTCCAAAAGCTCGAAGAAGAATTCGCCTTTCAAGACTATATGAAGCTGGCATAATTATAATAAGTCTATAGCCCTTAACAGCGGCTATGCTTGCCAACGCAATGCCCGTGTTACCGCTTGTAAGCTCGATGAGGACAGACTTTTTACACCAAAATATAAAATAGAACAGGTAGCAGATCAAATATATGACTTCAAGTTTATTATAATATCAGCAAGCACAAAAATCTATTGCCAATTCTAGTGGTGGCCAGTGTTTTAAAAGGCACACGCCTTTTGGCGCCTTACGTGAAGCCCCGGGCACCAAAAGGCGCACGCCTTGTGGGCTTTTTCACTTCCTTTGTATTTTTTAGGGTTTTTACCTCTATTCTTTGTGTTTTAGGTCCCTATAAGCTTTTAAGTTTCGGGGGCGTTGCCCCCGAGCTCCCATCGGTGGTCACGTTGCACCCCCGAACCCCCAAAACCGGGAGCTTTGCCCCTGGACCCTGATCATTAACCGGGCAGCGAGATCCCCGTACTAGGTCATTCGAAGCGCGAGATACATTTCAATACCTAAAATAACTTAACTCTTCAACTCAAAGACAAAATTCACTTAAATGAAAGGTTAAAGTTGAATCTTATGTATGTTTTGTATATATTCTTAGTTAAACTTCATTTTGTTCCATGAAATGAAGGTTATAGTTAAATGTAATGTATGTTTTATTCTTGGTTAAAACTTCATTTATATATATGGAAATGTTTTAATAGTGTATACATACATACATACATATATATATATATATATAAAAATTTGTGTTTTATTATATAGTGCGCCTTATGTAAAAAAGCTCGCGCCTTTTGGTGCGCCTTGCGCCTCAGGCCCCAGAGGCCCATTGCGCCTTAGAGCGCCTTGGGCATTTTAAAACACTGGTGGTGGCCTAGTTTTAAATGATTGTGTTAGAAATGAAGCAATTTATACTACCTTTCCTGGTGTAATCAGACCTTTATCCTCTGCATCTTGAATCATACTGTGCGCGATCCTACATCAAAAACTAGTACAGTTCATACCTTAAAAATCCCTTGTTGGAAAATCAATCACATTAATCTTAACTTCGTTTTTGCTGTTTTTTTAAAAAACCAAGCCTATCATTTCTACTAATACTCATACTTTATATGTTTTAAATTATTTGCATTCTACAACCAGCAATGAAATCTTATCCCAAGCAAAGTGTAGATAGTTTATAATTTCAAGCAAAAACATTATCATACAGGCCCTCAATTTTTATTATAAAGGACTCTAAACCTGTCTTTAACACTAGAACACGGCTCCATCGTCTCTAACTTAGCAGCGATACGAGCAACACATCCATCAGTCATTTTACTTAGATATACCATTGGAGTATTGCCTATTAACTGCAAATGAAATAACATTCCCAAGTAAGCAAAATTCAAGAACAAGAATGAGAGCAAGACTAGAAGAGACAATTTACTTCAGTGATATCTTTCTTGATTCCACCCTTCTCGGTCATGCTTTAGTTTGTACTTCCAATTTTCAAAATAACTGCAACCGAAGAATAGAAAAGGGTAAAAACAAAATAAATAAATAAATAAATGGGGAACCATTCAGGCTGCTTCAGCCATTAATACATGGATATACTTATTTCTCTATACTGAAATAATATCACCCCCCCCCCCGATTCAAGGATCGAACCCAAGCATGGGAGGCGAGCTCATTCTCAGCCAACAACTGTAGCCAACATGCCACTAATCCCTTCGGTATATACTGAAATAATATCTCAAACAACAAGGTCCAGCAATGGCCATTTACAACTAGATAAAACCCTCAAAGAGCAATACTTACCTAAGAGTGGTCAAGTATATTAAAAATACTTACCACCCTATGAACCATATGTTTTTATTTTTCTTTAAATAATATTACACTTTAACATTTCTCTCTCCATCAATCAAAATCAATTCTTTTAAAAAAAAATAAAAACATGTGATCCATGTGGTGGCTAAGTATTTTCAATATATTTACCCATCTTAGGTAAGTATTACTCACCCTCAAAATGTAATGAACAAATTTATAATCCAACCAAGAAAACATTGCCAATTAGTACAAATACAACAACAACAAAAAAAACCCACTAGAATCAGAGTGAGAAAAAAAAAAAACATATTCAATCAGACAGCCTTCAATGTTGAGAGACCAAAAAGTCTCAATATCAAAGAGGTAACAGTCACTAATGCCGTAACTAGAAATAGCACAGAAAAAAGAAAACAAGACAGTACCCAATATAGGTTAATTCAAACCAAAATAAACATTCCAGAATCCAACCTCAACTTTTGAATGAAACCAAGGTGAAGGGTACCATTTACTGCCACCTAATCAACAATTAACTTCATACAGATTTATTTATTTAACATCAATGTTCTAAGCTCAAGTAAAAAAAGTCAACGGACTGAACACTGACAAATATTAAACGTCAACTAGCTCAGCAGATAAGACCTAAAAGGCTGAATCCCTCCCCCACTGTTGTAATCTCAAAAAAAATATAAAAATTAAGATTAAAAAACGTACAAAAAGAAAATCAGAGGAGTGAAAAGGTGAATAACAAGGCTCTGATTCAGAAATCTGTTGAAGAGTAAAAAAAAAGCAACAAAACTCCAAAAGAAATCAGCTCAACAGAACCTTCAAAAAGATGTCTATGAACTATGATTCGAAACCCTTGGCCTCCGTGAAGAAATGGAGAAGATTCTGAAAAGGCAATGATATTGATAAAATATCTGTTGCCATTTTCTTTTTTCTTTTTTGTCAAGTTTGTAAAATTGACAGCCATAGGGCCTCTGGGATTTTGGCTTTATCTGATTTTGTCTTGTCTTTATTTTTCCTTTTTGTATTTCTTTTTTTGGGTTTGAAGAGGAAGAAGAAAGGTTTCGTGTCAGAGCCACTCATTCCAGCATAGTTTGGAAACATCATCCCCATCTAAAAATTAATTCAATTTTCTTTTAGAAAAATTACACCAGTCTATGATGTTTATAATAATTAAGTCTTTAGGAGCCGTTTTCTTTCTGGTAATTTAGATAACTAAATCTTTGAATATCCAAAATTATAGATACTCATAATGACAGATGTACGATATTCTTAGATAATCATATTTGTTTTGTAGGAATAATTTTATGGGTATTCGAGAAATCGTTAAGAAAATATCTTAAATGCTCTCATAACTTAATTTACACATTAATTTATATAATTCAAATTTATATAACATCTTTTTTTTTATTAATTTAAATTTTAAATTTTAAAATAAATTTATTTAATAAAAAAAAACTAAAATAAATTCATTAGTAGAATAAGCAATAAAATTCGCTAAATATAAAAAATGTAAACAATTATATTTGAAAAATATAAATAAAATTAATTATGTATGGATAGTTGTCAATACATGCATAATAATCATATACTAAAAAAGAACATATTATTTTATTTTAAACTACAAACTACTCACAAAATATGAAAAAAAAAAAAAAAATTGATATGAATTGATAAAATATAATTAAAAAAAACAATAAGGTAGAAATGTCATTCGGGATGCCGTATATACAAGAATCCTAAAATCTCATGTTGTAGGAGGGTATCCAAATGTCTCTCAAATAAGCATCCTAGGATGCCCGACATCTCAAGATATCCGGAATGTTTATCATTACTGTTAAATAAAAGCAGTAATCCAAATATCCATCCCTTGGAAATCCTAGATTACCACGAAGTGAACGACCCCTAAATTTTCAATTTGAACAATCACTTCCCTTAAAGTTTGATAAGTATTCTAATTAACCCATTTTGAAATAAATTAGAGAAAATCTCACATGTGTGAGAGGGTAAATTTGTCCTATCAAAAATATTTTATTTTTCCTAATCTCATCTTCTTCAATTAACCCTTAAAAAATCCTAAGCTTACTTGTTGGGTCATCTGCTCGCACAATCGTCGGTACTTGAAAATGACAATTAAATTAACGAAACATTAGAATTGAGTATAAAATTTTCGAACAACATACCGACATGTTTACAATTTATCCAAAAAATTGAATGCACATGTTGCAACAATTCTAGATCAATTCAACATATTTCCTACATACGTAGTGGCTAACTTTGTTGCATGATAGCCACTTCCATCGATGTCAAGTTGAGCTAGAGAGGTAGACTTGCATAAGACAATGCTTGCATGCATCTGTTTAGATGCTCACTTATCAATGTTGAAAGACAACTTAAATTGCATAGTCATGATGTGCCTGCCTTGAGCGAGACGATATGATGAACAATGGTCCCTCATTTGATGAAAGGGCTACCTTAGAAGAAAAGGAAGTTGTTCGATCACTCACACACCTCGATCAAGCGGAGATAAAGAGTCGGATGCCGAGTCAAGCTGGACAGATGAACTTGTTACCATATTGCTTGCACACGACTATTTATATGCTTGCTTGTCAATGTTGAAAGACGAATTGACTTTCCAGTCCTATCGTGTTTGCCTCATGTGAAAAGAGACATCTTGCTATCACTACTTGTTCGATGGAAGTGGAAAACCTTGACCCTAAAGGAAAGTGTTATAGTAGAGGTTTGTTACTATTTGAAATATAGTTACTGAAACAATGATTGTGGTGTTGTCAAAAGAAGTTTGGATCTCATCGCCTTGGGTTAGTTGAAAAGCTTTGATACAAACTCGCAAAAAAGAAAAAAAACTCAAGTTCTAAGGCCTGTCTTAAGCTTACATAGGTTCGACTCTTCATAAACGTGATTCTAAAATTAATTTATTCTACTTTAATGAATCTGGGATTTTTTTACATCCATTTAATTTTGTTCTAGTAGCAACATTATAGAGTGTAGAAAAGAGAAAAATGAACATCAAACGTAAGTCCTACTCCACTTTGCCAAGTTTTAGCTTGGGCGAGATAGTTTTATTATAGATAACGTTACAACAAGTGTATCAAGATTTGTAAACACATCACAACATAGGCTATTTGACTAAACTAAGAGATCTAAATATGGGGGAAAACATAATTATGTAAGCAAGGACAAGGGTTGAACACAATCTTGTTGGAATG
>JBBMKA010000009.1:1288446-1321775 GCA_037833695.1 Sechiopsis laciniata | reverse complement strand
TACAAAAGAATTATTTTTCAAATTCTGCTATGTATGAAATTATTTTACCCTATTTTGCTATACATGAAAAAGCCCCTATTATTTATTAGTAGTATCTATTTCTTTTAAAATACATATTTATTATAGTTTTTCGTGATATATTATGTTGTTTAAAAAATATTAGCAATTATTATGTATTTGAAATTTATTATATAAAAGTATATATCGATAAACATTGATTTCATAATTCATCAAATTTTTATAAATATATACATTTTTAGAAAAACAAATCTAAATACATATATGAATGTAATTTTGACTAGATATAATTCATCTAAACTAAACAAGTTTTATTATTTTTTTTAAACAATAAGTTTTATTTTATTCTAATTCATCTTGAACTAATTGAATATATACATGCATTTGAATTAATTTCTTTCTTTTATTTGGTAATTTTAATGATCAAAATGCACCCACTTTAATTTTTTTATTAAAACTTCATCGCTTCTCTTTCTTTCTTATTAAACACAAATTTATTATCATTTTCCTTTCCCCCTTTTCTATCAAATATTAATTTACTTTTACTTCTCTTTGATTTCCTTCATTTCTCTTCGCATGCTAGCCAAACATACCTTTATACCTATCGTTTTAAGAATTTTACCATATTTGAAAAAAAAAGCTCCAAACCTATATGCTGAATCTATTTGAATTTTGTGATTCTGAAACATAAGGCAGAATACCACATACTTCTTAAAACGCTGTTATCATGCAAGCAAGAACAATGGTTAAGGGGCATTAGTATACACACAATAATAAAAAACTTATGGATTCCAATTCTCTCACTCCAGATTATTGTAATTATATACATATATATATATATAATGCTGCCATTATTATCCTCAGGCTTTTCAACGAGTAAACAAGTTAGGTGAATTTGTTTCCCTAAGTAAGCTTCTACCTAACCCATTAGTTGATTAAGCTTTCCCTCATTTTCCATATATTATTATTATTATATTCACTACCACAAAGCTTGCTTATTGGATAATGCTAGCTTTTCCCTGTGTTCTTACTGGGTTGCGATCAAATCCATTGACTCAAAAGTATTCAAGGTAGTTGAGTTTGCTTTGGCCGTTACTCTCTTCCCCTGTTCCTTTTTGGGTTGTTCTTTTTTTTTGTTTTGATACTTTTCTTAGGCTTTTGTGGATATGGGTGGTTTGTGAATTCCTGTTTTATTATTTTTTTTTTTTTTTTTTTTTTTGGAGATTTTGGCTTCTGGGTTCTTGATTTCTGATTTTCTCTAGGTTTTCAATGATGTTGCTTTGAGATGGGGATTTTGGTTTTTTTTTTTTTTTTTTTTTTCTTCTTCTTCTTAATTGCTTTGATTTTATTTCATGACACACTTATTCCTGGAAGGTTTTTACTCTACCCCAAAGCCTGCCTCCACTAATTGGAGGAAGGCTTGGCCCTGCCCCAAAGTCAACCCCAACCTTGGCATCTTGCAGGTTCTGCAAAGTCAGTTATCCTTAGATGTTATGTTTTCTTTTTTGTGAGAGCTTGCATGTAGAGTTTTCTCACTTTTCTTTTAATATCCGTGACTGTTCGGGCCAGCTTGCGCGTACCTCGACTAATGTCATGGGACATACCGCCTGACCCTACAATATTTGGATGTCAAGGAAACTCGTAAGAAATTAATTCTTAGGTAGGTGGCCACCATGGATTGAACTCATCACCTTAAGCACCCCAAGACCCTCTTTGACCAATTGAGACACTCCATGATGGTTATGTAGAGTATTCTCAAGAGACAACCTGCCTAACTATACAATATTTGAATGTTAAGGTTATTCCTAATCTTAAGTGGGTGATTATCATGATTTAACTTTATATCATGGGTTAACATAAGGGCCAAATAAAGACCTTGAAAATTGAAGTCCTTAGAGGTTATGTGTTCAATTCATGGTGGTCACCTACCTATAATTTAATTTCCTACGAGTTAATTTGATAATCAAATGTAGTAAAGTCAGATGGTTGTTTTGTAAATATAGTCGAGATGCACAACATGGACACTCACAAATATAAATTAAAATACTCATTTCAGTTTTGTGCTATTTACATTAGCTCTTGTTTGACCACTAGGTCAGTGTACTTTAGTTAAATGATCCTTACATGAAAATTTAGACCTTCTTTTTGTAGCTCTTTTGGTCTTTAGGGGATTCTTCATCTCCCTTCTTTTGTTTGGGCTTTCCATTAATACATTATCAGCTCCTATCCAAAAAAGTAAAAAAAGAAAAAAGAAAAAAAAAATTAGAAGGGAAATCTTACTTGTTAGTTCTTTATGACGTGATGATTTATTCACTCATAGTTTTTGCAGAACCAAACTAAAGTGAACACATGGAGGATAAGTGTGGAATCAAGACTGATGCCACTGAAGTAATATCCATTGCCATGGCTGCTTATGCTTTAGACTATATCTTTCTTCTTTTCCTTTTCTTGATGGGTGTTTTTGGGCTGCAGCTAATAGGCAATACACCCATGGTGTTTCTCAACAAAATTGTGGATGGTTGCTTTGCCAAGATTGCTGCCAAACTAGAGTCAATGGAGCCTTGTTCCAGTGTCAAAGACCGGTAAATTAGAGATACTCCATTCCTCACATGAATTTTCATATTCTGCTTTCTTGTTGTGTTAGCAATCCATGTTTCTTCTTAATCTCTCGATTGCAGGATCGCGCTCAGTATGATACAAGATGCGGAGGATAAGGGCCTCATATCACCAGGGAAGGTAAATAATACTTATAGTGTCCCATGTGCAAAAGATTTAGTTTAGCTCACTCAATTTCAAATCTTTCAGTTGTCCCTAAAGGGTGGCATGGTGGTCAAAGGCTTGAGCTTTGAAGGTGTGCTCCCCTCAAGGCCCCAGTTTCAAGACTCATCTATGACATTAATTTGTAGACACCTTCTGTGTCTCTATTCCTTCGATGTCGCCTGATGCCTGGCCTAGGGACGGGCGTGATTACTCTGGGTATAATGCAGCGAAACCTTAGACAAAATTTATGCAGCGATACCATACATGTTTTGTATATATAGAGCGATTTATGGGTGCAAGGTAGGATGTATTTTGTGATTGGTTTGGTCCTGCGGTTTAGGCAATTTGAGACCTTAGACAAAATTTTATGAGATCTTTTACATTTTTTATTATAAATTTTTCATATTAATTCCATTCCCTTAATGTTTTATCTTCTTTCAATTCATGTATCTTTTACTTTTAGAGTACTTTTTTAGAATATTATCTAACCTTCATCTAACTTTATCCTATTTGCTTTTGGTAAGAAACTATTTATGTAGGTCTTTTTAAATATTGAACTAATTTATTTAATTTAGTTTACAAGTTGTCCCCAAGTAAGTAGTGGGGCGATTCTCGATTATCGAAAAAACAAAAAGGTTTACAAGCTAGCCTTTTCATAATTCAAGTTAAGTTTACCTACAAGGCTTTAACATTGAACAAAATGGATCTCTTAAAACTATGGGGCCTTAAGCAATGGTCTATCTCCTATATCTTAAGCTGGCAGTAGTTTTGGTAGCAAGCCCTCTTGATTTCGACAGGTTTTCGTCTCTAAGGTGTGCTTGCACGCGTTGTGATCGTGGATTGTGAACAATAGAGTTGATTCCTAACCATGGCATTATATATTTTGTGAAAATTGCAAATCACTTGGATTAGTTGTGTTGATTTATACTAGGAACATACTTGATTGCTGTCCTGTTTTCATAAGCAGCCATCTTTTCTCTCCTTTTTTTTATTTTGTTTGTTCTCGTTTTGATAGTCACTTTGTATCTTTTTTCATATTACTAGGAAAAAGTTTTGTTTTCTATAAAAAGAAAAAAAGAAGCTTGAACTTATGGAGAAACTGACAATTTTTTTGTGTGTGGGGTCAAAAGAGTGTTCTCATTGAGGTTACAGCGGGAAACACAGGCATTGGATTGGCATGGATTGCAGCAATCAAGGGCTACAAACTCATTCTCATAATGCCAGCTTTCTTCAGCATGGAGAGAAGAATTCTCCCACTCGCTTTTGGAGCCGAGTTGCGTGTCACCGACCCGGAAATGAGTGGTGATGCAGTTCTAAAGATGGCTGAGGATCTTGAAAAATCCACACCCAATGGTTATTTTCTTAGGCAATTTGACAATCCTGCCAATACAAACGTAATTTGTCATTGCTCCTGTATCAGTCATTGATTAGTTGAAAAGATAGTTAATTATTTTTCTAATTTGATTAGATTCACTATGAAACAACTGGGGTGGAGATATGGAAAGATTCGGGTGGAAAGGTCGATGCACTGGTGGCCGGGATCGGGACAGGAGGAACACTAACTGGTGCAGGGAAGTTCCTTAAGGAGCAGAACCCAAAATTCAAGGTTGCTCTAAATAGTTTGTATGCAAGTTAGTTGATCATTACCATGGGTTGAGGATGCCTTTTGAGAGAGTATAGCTTTTAAGTGAAACACCTTTTTCATAAATACTTTTGAAAGAACCTCTAATTAATTGCTTTTATTGATATGTTCTAGATGATTTGAAAGTGTAAAAAAGTGATTTAGTCTAAGCTTTTGTTCTATTTAAAGCACTTTTCTAAATTATATAGCGTTTCGCTAAATAATTATAAGAGTGATTTTGGAAATTCTATGTAAGAAACTTAAAATCATTTGAAGTGCTTGACAGTTACTTAACCAGTGATTCTTCTGCTAGTGCTCATAGAAAAAGTGCTTTCATTTAACTGCATTGTTTCAAAATCATCCATAGAATTTTTTAATATTAGAATTTTAATATTAATATGGGCAAAGTAACCATAAAGATTTAGAAAAGTACCCATCCATATTTCTATGGAAGAAGCTCAAAGTGTTCTTATATATGTAGGTATATGGAGTAGAACCAGTTGAAAGTGCAGTGTTGAGTGGAGGACAACCTGGTGAGTTCGAGTAATACTTACCAACTTACTGGTGTGTACCTTGAACATACTTATCAACACATATGAAGATAATATTGTGCCACATAAGTAACGTATCATGTGTCAAATCATACTTTTATATATATATTTTTAATGCAATTTATCTATACCTATGTGACATAATATTATCCTCATATGTGTGGGTAAGTATGTTCAAGGTCCATAACGGCAAGTTGGTAAGTATTACTCAGTGAGTTCCATATCTTTTTTCTTCTCGCTCGTAATTTAAATTTTATGTTAACGTTAACAAATTCTATGGATAAATTAAGAAATTTCTGCAAATACAAGTTAGTGGTCTGTTATGTTTATTTCGATATCTTGCTGCTCAACGCGTCGTTTTAGTGTGCTCTGTCCAAATCTCTTTTGTTGTCTTTCATTAGCTTTTTATGTTCTTAAGATGATGTCTCTGCCCTTTTTTATATTCTTATAATTTTACTGCTTTCCTGTTCTTTATTTATTTATTTATTTTTTTTGAAGATTGTATTTTGAGCATTAGTTTCTTTTCGTTTCATCAATGATGACATGGATAGTGTTGTTATCTTGTCAAAAAAAGAAGAAAAAAAAGTTTGCGGCCTTCCTGAAGTAGCCAACACAAGTCCTTTGAGTTATTACATAACTTTCACTATCAACTTAGATTGGAAGTTTCTTCTTTGACTAGATTATTCTGTCTGCTAGATTACTCTTTCCAAGCTTTTGTTGCTGTTATTTTACGAATGTATGTTTATTTTGGGACCTTTTTTTTTTCTTTTTTATATACAAATATATATGAGAATTTATCTTGAGCAGCACATTCTATCCCTTATATTATATTTATAGTACAATTTCTAAAATAATTCATTTATAGCACATGATTTTCTATCAGTGACCAGCGATAAAATGAGTATGATAGAACTCAACTAGTGATAGAACTCTATCACTGATTGAATTCTATAGGTGATAGAATTCAATTTGGATTTGTGCTACAAATGAATTAGTTTGATTTTGTGCTGTAGGTAGAAATATTTTGCCTTTTTTATTATACATGCAAAATCTTCTATATATATATATATATATATATATATATATATTATTCTTTTGCAAGTATGTATGTTTTAAGTATTAGTCTTGTTTATTTATGGAATAAATAGTTCTGTTTTTGTTATAAAAAAAGTATATTCGTAAAATAATCATAACTGAATCTACAGACCTTCAAATAATGCAAAATTAAATTCTAAAGCTCAAGAACAGATGCTAAAACATGAATATAAGTTTTCAGCTAAAAAAGATTTCAGGATAAGAATTTATGTAACTGTTAGTTCAAAGAAATTTATAGGGCAGCAGAATTCTTTAAACATGAATAACTTAAGCTACAATTTGAATGATATGAAACCAAAGTCTAAAGAACATAGACAGGACAGGGAACATGCATGTAAAATTTCAGATCAAACAAATAACATGATCAAGAGTTATAACGAAAACAAATCAGAGTAAACGACTAATCTAATATGCAAACTCAATTAAAACTAACATGGAACCAAAACAATTCTTATTTTTAGGTAAAATTCTTGTTGTGTTATTTTTATTTTGTATTGATGTGAATATTGAGGCCATTGGGCCCTCAAAACTCAAATTTTCAATTATATATAGTGTTGATTGAAAATATTATGCAATTCATGAACTAATGTTTTGAGGACATGCCTTCCTATACTTTATGGGGTTCATCAAGTGCTGACTATTGATATCTGCCATTGAAGGCCGCCATCTCATACAAGGAATTGGTGCCGGTATCATCCCTTCGATTCTCGACGTTGAATTGCTCGACGAGGTTATTCAAGTAAGTCACAAAGGCAATAAGGCAGTGTCTAGAATCTAGATGAGCTCTTTCATCCTCTGGATCGCCTCTAGTTTACAGAACAAACCACTCATTTCCATCCTTTGTGGAGTAACTAGTGCTAAGACACCGATAATAATAAAATGCAAACAAAAACTATATTGATATAATAGCGGTTACAATACCATATCCTTTCAAGAGGGCTAAGTCTTACACCAAAATATTCACTCCCTTCTCGGAACCCTCCCTTCTCTATTTAACTAATACACTTTAAGTACTAATTACTATTATGCTCTTGCTAATATAATACTAGTATCCCAAAACTATTACTCCTTGGGGGTCTAACAACTAGCTCTATCTTTTGAAGAACAAGTGTTTACTTATTCTGGTACCCTAGTTTGATATTTAACCATAAGTTACATAATTTGAACAACTTTATAAAATTTGAAAAGTTCCAACTTATACTCATTATAGGACATCTAAGGAAGTGCACAATCTTGCAAGGTTATTTCTTAAAATCCTTTGTCATTTTCCTGAATTGTACAATTAATCTCTTACTGATTGTATAGGTTAGTGTTCAGCTCATACAGTAAAAGTTGGAAGTGTTTTTCTAACCGAAACTCACACTCTTGGCAACAATTCTTTCAGGCCAAAAGATTATTCATATTTGTTCTGTTTAATGGTTGTGGGTTGGGTTGGGTTGACCTAATAGTCAATCCATAGTGGTCACTTAGAAATTAATTTTTTAAAGCTTTTTTGGCAACCAAATGTAATAAAGTCAGATGGGTTTCTCTAAAAAAAGTCGTGGTTTGCATAAGTTAGTCCAAACACTCACAACTATAATAAAGAATATTCGTTAGGTTTTAGTACATGAACTTTTAAATGTTCCATTTTAGACATTCAAATTTATGTTTAATCTATTTTATCCCTAAATCTTCAATTTGTGAATACTCGTAGCAACATTTATTTTGGCCATTGTAGTTAATTTTTTTTCTTTTTTTGTAACAAGCCATTGTA
This sequence comes from Sechiopsis laciniata, assembly GCA_037833695.1. NCBI lineage: Eukaryota > Viridiplantae > Streptophyta > Magnoliopsida > Cucurbitales > Cucurbitaceae > Sechiopsis > Sechiopsis laciniata. The sequence goes on along the minus strand of JBBMKA010000009.1, from coordinate 1,313,977 downwards.
GTTAATTTAACAAGTTTGAAACTGATATGATCTCGAGGCCTCTGAAGGTTTACTCAAGGCAAAGCAAGAAATGACGAAATTAGTTATTAGCATTTATTATTTCTATGTTAATTGTTATTTTAATTGTATTGGTCTTTTATGGATTATTAGAGAATTATTATTAAATTAGGTTATTTCTAGGTTTACTATAAATAGGATAAGTTAGGTCATTATCATGCATTCAAGCCATTGTTGTCTTTTGTACTCTGGCTCTAAGAGAGATTCTCTCTAGAGATTTATCAATAGAAAAGTGGTAGATTCTATCAAAAATATTTTGGAATCCATCACATGACTCACTTGTGAATTTTCTCATTGGGGCACTTGAATTTTTCCGACAACTTCAAAATCTTAAATTCTACTATTTATCTTGTGTAAGATATCAAGTGAGGAAGCCATTGAAACTGCAAAGCTTCTTGCTTCAAAAGAAGGCCTTCTGGTATCCCAAATTCTGATACTCTTTTTACTTCTCATAGAAAATCAAATGCTCATTTCTGGCAAAAGTGACAGCATTTCCTTTGTAGGTGGGCATTTCGTCCGGTGCTGCAGCAGCTGCTGCGATCAAGATCGCAAAACGACCTGAAAATGAAGGGAAACTCATTGCTGTAAGTCCATGTTACCCTCCCATATTAAGTTGGTTCTTAGTCCAAGGTTCAATCTGCATGGAAATCTGTTCACTTAGAGACCATGCACTTGAATAAGAACTTTTTTTGGAGACATTTCACCCCTCAATGATGATTTTGTTGTTTTTGGTCTTCTGTTTGACCTTAGTCTCAAATTGAAAAGAATACATTTTGAAAAAAGTATTCTCGTACTACTTTTTATAAAAGATTATATATATATAATATGTGTGTGTGTATATATGTATATATATGTATATATATGTGTGTATATATGTATATATATGTATGTATATGTATATGTATCATCGCAGTACATAGAAAAGAAGAAAAAGGTGAAAACATTGCAAATGAACTCATTAGATTAGATGACGAAGTTGTTTTGTCTCATCTTGACACTACAATTTTATTACTGCTTGTGCAAAATAATCCAGATACACTAATATCAATCTTGAAATATACCAATTTTTTCTTTGGCAGGTGATCTTTCCAAGCTTTGGCGAGCGATATCTATCGACTTCACTCTTCGACTCAGCCAGGGAAAAGGCAGTAAACATGGCGTACAGTTAGTTTGCTGTCTAGAATGAGTTACTTGTAGAAAACGTGGGAAAAGTAAATTACACATAACATAATAAAACATGTACTTATGTACCTGTTACATAGTGATTTAATGCAGTACGTTAAAAGAACAAAAAAAGTGCTATTTGAGGTACATTGACTGCTCTTTGCTTATGAAAAGTTCTATTTAGATTCAAAATTAGTATGAGAAATATTTAAGTCATGCCTGAGAAATAATGCTCACCTACATGGTCCAATATGAACCACATCTTATTTAATTTTTAATCCAAAAGAGAAAAATAAAAAATAAAATAAAGAGAAATGGATATGGCCCATATTGGGCTATTCTCCATTAGTATTGGATTATTTACTAGTTCATTTGCTTCTAAGTATGTTAGTTATAGCTAATTGTCAATAGTTTGTGTTGGGAATACAAACAAAGTGTTGTAAAATCCCACATTGGTTAAATAAGGAGTAGATTTTGGGTTTATAAAAGAAGACAAACATCTCCATTGGTATGAGCCCTTTTGGGCGAAACTCGAAAAACAAAGTCATGAGAGCCTAGGCCCAAAGTGGACAATATCATACTATTGTGAAGATCCGGGTAGGTTTGTCGTCCCTTAACAAGTGGTATCAGAGCTGTGCTCTTGACTTAGCCATATCGAAAGACCCTCGAGTATGAAACATAGATTTGTGAGCTTCAATATGTGGGATATGAAATAGTCAGAATGAAAAATCCATAGTTGAGACGCCTTATGTGTGCTCCGGTGGGAGTACTTCTGAAATAGTTGTCTCAGTGAAGGGTAGCTGTTGTGCGTTCAAACATAAATCGAGTGAATCCATGGTTGGGCGTTACGGTTTGCTCAAGTGTAATTCGGAAGGATTTGAATAAAGGCGTGCTCAAGTATAAATCATATCTGACTATCAGAGAGGCTCGCATGCAGTACTTTGTTCGAGGGGAGAATTGTTGGGAATACAAACAAAGTGTTGTAGAATCTCACATTGGTTAAATAAGGAGTAGATCTTTGGTTTATAAAGGAAGACAAACATCTTCATTGGTATGAGGCATTTTGGGGGAAGCCCAAAAACAAAGCCATGAGAGCCTAGGCCCAAAATGGACAATATCATATCATTGTGGAGATCCGGGTAGGTTTGTCGTCCCTTAACAAGTGGTATCAGAGCCTAGGGCATTTTTCCGCATTTGTTTTTCAATAATAGAATCGAAGATGTCTGGTCTAAACATGAAGGTCGACAAGTATATCGGAGGGAACAGTTTTGGTTTATGGCAAATCAAGATGCGAGCCTTGTTAAAGCAACAAGGATTATGGAAGCCTCTTACTGTCAAATGGAAGAATCATAATGTAGACGATGACGACGAGGAGAAGGCTCACTCGACAATCATGCTGTGTTTGGCAGATGACGTCATCGTTGAGGTCGCTGATGAAGGGAAGGTTGCTAGTTTGTGGTTGAAGCTCGAGAGTCTCTACATGACGAAGTCTTTAACCAAAAAGTTACTTTTGAAGCAACGATTATTTAGCCTCCGTATGGGTAAAGGTACGCTCCTTAAAGATCATCTAGATAGGTTAAACACAATATTAATGAATCTGCGTAATATTGAGGTTAAGGTAGATGATGAGGATGCTGCCTTAATTCTGTTGGTTTCTTTGCGCTGCCATATGAGAATTTTGTGGATTCGTTTATTGCGGGTAAAGATACGTTGTCTCTATAGGAGGTGAAGAATACTTTTCTTACTAGAGAAGACCATCACAGGGTCACTGGTTCAGGTACAACAGAAAATTCAGCATCTGGGTTGGTTGCAATAGGAAGCAAAGGTCATGGAAAACCTGGGAAGAAGAAGTCAAAGGAAGTTGTCCCGCCTCCTAAAGGCTTGAGCATTATAATTCCAGGGCAAATGGAATTTGTGCTTACTGCAAGAAGAAGGAACATTGAAAGCACGACTGTCCTCGCAGTAGTTGGAATCAGACTGATAAAAAGGAAGGTTAAGGAGCTGTAGCAGAAGTTGATGGCAGTTCAGAAGAAGATTTGGCCTTAGTTGTAAATGAACACACATATTCCAAAGATGTGTGGGTTCTTGATTCAGGGGCATCGTATCATATGTGTCTAAACAGGAAGTGGTTTTTGACGTATGAGCAGATTGATGGAGGCAATGTGTCTATGGCAAACAGTTCAGTCTGTAAAGTAGTTGGAATCAGCTCAATCAGAATATGAATACACGACGGAGGTGTTCTACACTTTGAATCATGTTAGACATGTTCCGTTAATGACGAAAAGTCTGATATCTTTAAGTATATTGGACAGCAAATGTTTTAATTTCAAAGGTGAAGGTGGAGTGATGTTGTCTGCAAAGATTCAAAGGTAATTTTGAAAGGTATAAAACGTGGAACTCTATATTTAATGGCAGGTTCAACGTTAACTGGTTTAACTGCAGTGGCATCGTCTGCAGTTCAAAAAAAGGACATGACTAAGTTATGGCATATGAGACTTGATCATATGAGTGAAAGAGGAATGCAGATCTTGTTAAAAAGTGATCTTCTATGTGGTCATAAGGTGCAAGATCTGGGATTCTGTGAACTCTGTGTGTTTGGGAAATAACGATGTAGCAAGTTTTCTAAAGGAGTCCACTGTACCAAGGGTACGCTTGATTATATCCACGCTGACTAATGGGGTCCTTCACGAGTTGAATCAATTGGAGGTAGCAGGTATTTTTTGTCAATTATTGATGATTATTCAAGAATGACTTGGATATTCATGATGAATCACAAAGGTGAAGGCTTCAAGAATTTCAAACAGTGGAAGGTTGTGGTGGAAAATCAAACAGGGAAGAAGATAAAGAGATTTCGAACAGATAATGGCCTTGAGTTTTACAGTTCTAAGTTTAATTAATTTCGCAAAGATGAGGGGATTGTTCGGCATCATACTATAAGGGACACACCTCAATAGAATGGGGTAGCAGAACGTATGAACCGAACTTTACTAGAAAGAGCAAGATGCATGCTCTCTCAAATGCTGGGTTAGTTAGAAAGTTTTGGGCAGAAGCAGTTAATACAGTGTGCTATTTGGTCAATCAAGAGCCTCTCACAGGCATTGACTGTAAGATACCATACGAGATATGGTCTGGCAAGCCTCCAGATTACTCTTTGTTAAAAAAATTTTGTTGTAATGTTTATTATCATGTCAGTGAGGGAAAATTAGAGCCAAGAGCGAAAAAATGTGTTTTTGTAGGTTATGGAAATCGAGTTAAGGGGTACAAAATATGGTCTCCTTCTGAGAATAGAGTTATTCACAGTCGAAATGTAACTTTGGATGAGAATTCTACATTCAATTTGTTGCACAATCTACAAATGTAGGGGATAATAGTGGTGTTGATAAAAAGGTGGAGCTGCAATTCAATTCAAACAAAGGTGAATCACAGCACCAAGGTGGAGAAATGGATCAACATACTATAATTGATGAGTCAGATATGCAAGGTATTGCTACAAAAACTGTCACAAAAACTAATACCACTGGAAAATCTTCTAGCAAGGAAGTCAGACAACCAAGTATAGCCCTTGATAGAGCTAGAAAAACTGGTGTTCGACCTCCAAATAGATATGGTTTTGAGGATATGGTTGCTTATGCACTACAGGTTGCTGAAGAGGTGGATACTTATGAACCACCTACCGATAAAGAAGTTGTTTCATGTAGTGAGTCAGAAAATAAGGTAAATGTTTTGAAAGTGGGCACTGTTGATAATTCTGCTGATATGTTCACCAAGGCAGTGCCACATGGCAAGTTCCAACATTGTTTGGACTTACTGAATGTTTATAGTTGTTAAGGTCCCTAAGGGGACCATCTGAGTCAGAGGGAGAAGCATTTGGTATACGTCTGGTATACATCTGGTTGATTTGAAGGAGAGTTCAAGTCAAGGTGGAGATTTGTTGAGATATGCCTTGAACCTAAACCTAATTGTAATAGGATTTGAACTATTCTATACCTAAATGAAATAGGATTTGGGTTTTTATGTATTTGACCCTATTTGTAATAGGATTTAAGAGAGTGCTATATAAGCTTGTTAAGCCCCCTAGTTTCAGCAGACCAAAAACATATGTATTCTTATCTCCTAAAGTAATAAAACTGTTCTCTCCTCTGCCCGTGGATTAGCTAACACAAAGTTAGTGAACCACATAATTCTGGTGTTATTTTTTTACATTTTTTTTATTGTTTTCGATTGATTGTTGATTATTGTTTACATAACAGTTTGTCTCAAGTAATTTTCTCCATTATTTGAGTTGTTGTACAAACTTCATTTAAGAAGAGTTATCCCCTTTTTTTTAATGAAACAAGAGTCAAATTTCATTCACTCAGAAAATGAAGAAAGGATAAACAGTACATGATACAAAAACAAATGCAAACAGTAGCAACCAAAAATAAAACTTAAAGACTGAAAAAAATAGAATGAAGGAAAAACGCTAGGAACAGAGCTAAATAAATGCAACCCAATTGTTGAAAATATGATGAATAGAATAGGTTGCAAAAGCCTTTGAAGACATCGCCCACGTGGAGGCTTTCATTGATTCGATCCTGAAGAATCATGAAAGTTGCAAATTTTGAAAAATACGACAATTTCTCTCCCACCATAGCTCATATGTAAGGCTATTAATAGTATTGGCTCACATAAACCGAGCCTTCTTCCTCATTTGAAGGCCTAAGAGCAACTGAAGAACATTTTCAATAGCACAACAGGAGAATATCTAAGATAAATTGAAAATATCAAACAATCTGTTCCAACAAAGAGCTAAATACTGACATGTGAAAAAGATATGGTTGCTGTATTCGGGGGCTAGAAGGCTTAGAAGGCACATGGAGGGTGGAAAAACATAACAAAGTAGCTTTTTTGGGAGCACCTTAGAAGAGTTCAGCCTACCATTCAAAAGAATCTATAAAACACATTAATCTTTTTAGGGCTCTTTGATTTCCATATGATCTATAGATCTTCTTGTCATTGGAACATTTGATCCCAAAAGAATGTAGCAGTTGACTTAACAAAGAAGGCACATGAGGCCTCTAAGGACCAAATCAATACATCATGTGAATTCCCATGATATTTTGAGGATAACAAGATTAGGAATTGTTCAAAGGTAATAGTTTCATCATGTTTGAGTAATCTTCTAAATTCAAAGTGTCAGGAAGATGTAAAATTGTCCTAGAATGATGATATTGGGCCATTTTTATTCGATGACAAAGAGAACAAACTTGGATTAAATATTCGATGACTATTAAGACAATCTAAAGATCATGCCAAAAGAGACTTCTACATCTGTTGTCAATCTTTAAAGAGGTTGAAGATTAAAAATTTCTCCATTCCTTTACTATACTGATCCAAGGACTTCTTAAACTAGAAGTAGATTTGGCTTGCAATTTCCATCCAAGTGTTGGGATGCAAACAAAGTATCCCACACTGGTTAGATGAGGGGAAGATCATGGGTATATAAATGATGACAACCATCTTCATTGATATGAGACCTTTTGGCAGATACCCAAAAACAAAGCCATGAGAGTCTAGGCCCAAAGTGGACAATATCATATCAATGTGCAGATTTGAGTAGGGTTGCCATTCTTATCATTTGGTATCAGAGCCGTGCCTCAAATATAACCATGTCGATAACCCACCCCGGTGTAGAATAAAGACGTTTAGAGCCCAGAAATAAAAAATTTATGGTAGCTTTATCAGATTTGCCATTTGGTCTGGATGTGAGCTAAACAAATTGACTTGCGGTGTACTCTCAAGAAAAGAGGAGTTAGTCGGACATAATAATCGTTGCGGAAATCCGGTCTATCTGCATCTAAATGGATTGACTATTTGAGGGGAGGCTCGGTCATTGTTCAAGGGGAGAGTTGAATCCTCGGGTGTTGAATCACAAGTTGAGTCCACAGAGAGGCTCGGTGGAACAGAGGGGAGGATTGTTGGGATGCAAACAAAGTATCTCACATTGGTTAGATGAGGGAAAAATCATAAGTATATAAGTGATGACAAGCATTTCCATTGATATGAGACATTTTGGGAGATGGCAAAAACAAAGCCATGAGGGTCTAGGCCCAAAGTGGACAATATCATATTAATGTGGAGATTCGGGTAGGATTTTCATCTTTATCACCAAGTGTCTAAGCCATGTATGCTAGAGATAATACAACTCCATATTGTATGGGGCTCCTTAAGAAATCTTCAATATATATATATATATTGTTGAATATCATTAAATTCAAGCTCGCCGATGGATTTAGCCTAAGATGGCTTACTCCAACAAACCAAGTGATTCAAACTTTTAGAATCCGAGCCAATCCAAAAGATTTTTTGAATTAATTTTTCACATAGGTCAGTTGTTATAAGGTATCAGAGCATAGGTCAGTTGTTATAAGGTATCAGAGCAATACTCCGCTTCTTGAACGTCTCTTGACCTCTTTCGCTCTTTGAATTAAGATCCCTTCATTTTAATGGTAGACAAGGCTAGTTCCACCAATGACAACTGTGACAAGTTTTGATGCTCATCTCAACATCTTTCAAATGCATCACTCCTCTGTAGCAATTGTTGGCTTTTTGACAACTTATCTCTAATTAATTAATTAATATTTAGATGATAACAAACTCAAATTTTATTTACTAATAATTGTGAAGTTTTGATGTTTCTATTATGTGGAGCTTGGATAGATGGTTCCAACGCATTTTAAATTGTTCAAATTCAAGTTAAAAATGGGATTATATAGACAAATGAAGATTGAAAGAAAAATCGCCTTTAAAAAAAATTCTATTGTTTTCCCAAAACTCTTTCCATCTTATCTTCATTCAATTTCATCCATCTATTACATTTTCCCTAAAACTGATGGTCAAATTTCATTTATTGATCATTGTGTCCTAATTCCAACTGTCATCTTTCATCCCCTTTCCATTAAATCCATTGCCTAAGCTTCTAAAATTCTACAACAACGATATCATTCTAATAAGGTCCAAAAAAGTTTTGATTTCTCTTCACACACTCTTCAAACGGCTTATTGCAAATTTTGTGAAGAAATCGTAAACGCTAAACTTGCATAGTTTTTCTACAAGAGGTGTTTTGTGAGAATTATTTTTCTTTTTTATTTGAGATTTATTTTAAGGTGTGGGAACACTTTGGGTTTTGAGAAAACTAAATTGGTTTAATCATTAACTAGTAAAAAGATTTGAGATCTCTTTACCCTACAAATAAGATGGTTGAAGTAGTTTAATCCTAAATTTGTGGAAATGATTGGGTGGGTCTCAGCCTAGGAAAAGAGTTTCGTACGATTTGGTTCTCACCCACAAGAAATCACCTAGTGAAATTTTCAATGAGTCTAGGGGAGTGAAGTAGGGATTTTTCGAACCACTATAAATCTTTGATGTTTTCCTCTCTTTACTTTTACTTTTCCTTATTTCAATTCTTGCATATTATAATTACATGTTGGGTGATTTTAGATTAACAAATTTTACATGATAAAACTTATATTTTAAGAATTAAAAAGTTGCAAACTCTATTCACCCCTAGTGCTGTCTTGCGATCCTACAATCTCTGTCATTGTTATTGGGAAATTGATAGGTACCGCAAACTACAAATCGGGAAAAAGGACAATACTAATTCCTCTCTCTCGCAAGAACAATGAGGGTTTTATCAAAGGTACTATGACGAAGCCTATGTGGTGGTTGATATAATTAAATTTACCACAATCCGTAGGCTTAGGCTTTTGAGTTGATTGGTTTTCCGAACCACTATAAATCTGCGATGTTTTTCTCTCTTTACTTTTACTCTCCTAATTACATAAAACGTACAACCACTCTATTGAGTCTATTGCTCCTCCCATTGGTGCCAATTTTGTAGGGCAATCCATACAGTCAAGTTTGTGTTGTGGGGCATCCTTTTATCTTTAAAGAAATCTAGTGAAAGTTGGATCATAGACTCTAGTGGCCCGAGTTATATTTGATATCAGGATCAAGTATCATCATAATTGGTGAAAGATGTGTCATATGAAAGTGGTATTGCCAACTTTTTGTGTGAGTGTTGAATATGCATGAGATATAAGAATCAAGAAGGATTTAGTACTTCTTGATGTGCTATACTTTCCTAGATTAATCTAATCTTAATAAGTTGCTTGCTTCAAACTAATGTCATATCATATTATAATTTCCAGTCAAAATTGGCTTAAACTTTTTTGGTACATCTTCCAAACATTGTGATGCATCTCATTTTACAAAACAAAATAGGATTACTTTTCCTTCCCACAATAATGTAGTTAAAAAAATACTTTTGACCTTGTACATTTCGATACATGAGGGCCTTTTAAAGTACGAACTCCTAATGGTTTTTTTTTTTTTTTTTCTTTTTAGTATTGTTGATGATTGCTCTTGCACTACACTTGAGTTTACTTGATGAATGATAAGAGTTATGTGCGCATTATTATTCCTCGCTTCTTTTATTTTGTAGAAACTGAATAATTATGAAAATAGAAGATTGTGGGTTTGATAATGCACTTGAGCTACAGTTTAGTGAATTCTTTGCTGTCATTAGCACATTACATTAGTTTTCTTGCAATGAAACACCCCATCAAATTTTCATAGTAGAGAGAAAACACCCACATTTTTTTTAATGTAGCTATGACTCTTTTTTAGTCTTAAGTACATTTGTTTCATTAAGGAGAATGCGTGCATGCGACTTATTCATATTATCTCAATTATAAATTAATAGATAGTTATTATTTTATTCATAATTGTTAATTATTTATATTATCCAAAATGAAAGCGTTAATTACATTAACGACATAAAACTCAAGGTTATTAAATGAAGACTTGAATAGTATGTAGTGAACATACTAGTTGATCTCTATTCAAGTTAATAACTTAAAGTATTCTATAATATATGGACAAAGGCAGGGTGCCTCGTCCTGATAACCTGTTGATATGGCCCACTTTGCAAGTGTTATGAATGACTTGATTCTAGTCGTTCATGTCTTACATGCATGTGAGGTAGATATGCCAAAAGTTTGCATAAGACGTAAAAAAAAATATTTGACTCGTCTAAGTAATTTCGTTATAGAATGAGATCAATACTTTGCTAGGATGACTATATGCAGAGTTGATCTAAATCTTGAAAGAGTCGTGAACTCTTGGCTTGTGAAAGCTTCCTTTGATTGTATGGGTGAGAACAGCTAACGATGTCAATTTAATATACCTCCCACATTGGAGATTTGTAAAGTGTAGTTGAAAATGAAACGTCACAAGATGAAATTTGCTCCTTTACTACCAATGTAGAAGTAGATGAGTTACTCCCTTAAGGACGGATTCTTGAGCTTGCAAAAATGGTATCCATCTCTCACTGACCTGATAGGATACTAGTTTATGGTTAGATCATAAATAACTTGTTCATTAGAAGAATCAGTGGCATTTAAGAAAAATATGTAGTTATAGGGGTAGACAAACATTTGATCCAACTATAATTATGAACAACTTGTGAAAGATCAACTCAGACCTTTAGTATAATCGGATTAATCTCATATCATTGAAGGTTACAATCTACATGTCCATAAAGTCTTCAGGTTAACTGATATGAACACTAGGTAGATAGGTTTGGAGATATTAATTTAAATAGTTTAAATTAATAACTTAATATATAAGATATATTAAAGTTAAATAACTTCCACTTTGCCAGCTCAGTGACATAAATTCTCTCCACGAGCTCTTCGATCCATTTTTCTAGGGTATTAGCCTGGTGTCATGGGTTTTAAGCTCTTGAATTTGGAAAGTCATAAAGTTTTTATACGTAGAGATGTGTTCAACGAACGTGTTTATCCTTTCCACAAGCTTCATGTTTGTAATGCAAATAAGATGCGAACTTCCATTACTCACTATGTTATTCCAACACCTTTTGATCTCGCTTTGCCGAAGGATGATAGTTTTAGGTCACTACATGTCAAAACAACCTTCAGTGATACTCAAGCTGGACTTGTACAATTGATGCATGAATATGAAGTGTCATCCATGTCGCCTACTGTTGACTCCAGACAGAACCAAGATGCTATGGTGGAACAATTGGTTCTTGAAAATGTTAACTAAGAGGTTGTGATGGAACAATTGGTTCCTGAAAATGTTAACCAAGAAATTGTGATGGAACATGTTATTCCCCAAATAGTTTATGCTCCTGCAGTTTCTGAGACTACTGTAGTTACTCGACCACCCGAGTGCAAGCCCTCTCGTACCTTGAGAGAACCTGCATATCTTTCTAATTATCATTGTAGTCTACTATCTCAGACGCTTTGCCTAAATTGCCAACTCGCTACCCCCTGCACCATCATGTGGGTTATGAGAAACTTGGTATTGGTTTCAAGAATTTGTCCTTGCAAGTTTCGTCCTTATATGCACCACAATATGATCACCAAGCATTACCTCATTCACAATAGCGAGACGCTATGTACAATGAACTTTAGGCCATGGAGTCCAATAAAACTTGGACGATAGTCCCTTTTCCTAAAGACAAACAGTCTGTTGGATGTCGATCGATATACGAGATTAAATACAAGGTGGATGGATCAGAAGAACGTTATAAAGCCCGTTTAGTGGCAAAAGATTATACTCAACGGGAAGGGTTTGGATTTCATTGAGACATTTTCACCTATTGCAAAATTGGTGATGGTTCGGGTTTTTTTGCTTGATTTGAAGAAACTTGTACACCAGGCTTTCCAACTTAAAGACGGGCTTTTTAAGATACTTTCTTGGTTTGGAGTTGGCTCGATCCATAAATGTCTTTCAGTGTCACAAAGACACTACACTCTCCAGCTTCTTGAAGATGCTGGACTATTGGGTGACAAGGTTGAAACTTTACCTATGGACCCAAAATTCAAGCTTCAGAATCCCCAAGATGATAGACTTTCATCTTCGACTGTATATCGACGACTCGTTAGTAAATTGATCTACCTCACCATTTCTTGCCCTAACATCACTTATGTCGTTAATAAGTTGAGAAAAATGTTGCTCATCCATGTAAGTTTCACCTTGCAGCAGCTTACCATTTGTTGCGTTATTTGAAAGCGTCACCAAGACAAGATGTTCACTCTAGTGAAAGAATTTTCTTTGAAAGCATTTGTTGATTCAGATTGGGCATCATGTGTTGATACACAACATTCCACAACTGGGTTTTGTGTGTTTCTTGATGACAACATGATTTCGTGGAAATCCAAAAAGTAAAGTATTGTGTCACGATCTGTAGAGGCCGAATACAAAGCACTTGCTCTTGTTACCTATGAGCCATTATGGCTTTCCTATCTTCTTTCTGATCTTCGAGTTTCAGTTCCTATGCCAGCTCTATTTTGTGACACATTCTATTTGGCAAATAATCCAGTTTTTCATGAGAGGATCAAACACATTGAGAGAGGCATTAGAGATTAAAAGCATTTGGTGAGGGTTAGGATTTTAATGTTGTTATTCTTTCTCCTCCAGTTGTTTATGTAAGTAATGAAAATTGGTTCTTGAGTTTCACAGTGGTGTAGGAAATCTTCCTGAACTACTCTTCATTCTCCTTTATTTAGGCATATTTGTATTTTGAGTTTAAATTGCTAACACATATTTGGGGCCTGTTGGCTAACCATTTAATTTTTTGTTTTCAGTTTTTGAAATTTAAACTTATTTCTACTCAAATTTTCTACCATGTATCCATCTTTCCTTAAGAAAGTATGTTAATGCTAACTAAATTTCAAAAACAAAACCTTGCTTTTAAAAACTACTTTTTTTTGTTTCCAAATTTTAATTTTGTTTATTAAAATGTAAGTAAAATGTAGATATCTAAATAAGAAAAAACATATGGGAAGATAGTTGTTATAGGTTTAAATTTCAAAAATGAAAAACGAAAAATAAAATGATTATCAAATGGAATCTTAGTCATACTCCTACTGAATAAGAGGCTGAACTGGGTACATATGACCTAAAATACAAACTCATTTGATGATCTGCAAATTTGTAATAAAAACAATTCAAATATTCATCAATAAAATCCACGAAAAATTATTATATAAAGTTGAAAATCAAAACAACTGTGGAGGTAGGAGGGAAAATATAAAATAGATACTAAGAATTACATTGAATTCTCAAATATCTTATAAAAAGCACGAAGATAACAGCGCAAAAATAAATTTAGGATTATCAGTCGAACTATATGGCACTTTTCACAAAAGCAGGCAGCTTGATAAGATGTTTCATATATAACTGAATAACAATAAACACTTTACACAAAAAACTTGTTATTACAAGCTGCCCTGTAAGAATGGTATGGAGAACATGAACAAAATTATTCTTTGACAAATCAGTTGGCCAAGCTAACCTTATCGAGAGTCAACTCCGCCGCGATGAGTCTAAGCAGTACTTGGACCAATATCCTCACCCTTGGTTCTCTATCCACCAAAAAAAAAAAAAAGCAAAAGAGAATTAAATCATAACGTCATAACATCAGCTGGATTATTCACTTCACATGTTCTTCAATGCAATGGTTTCCCACTTCAAGAGTTCATAAAAACAAGTTAAAATGTCACAATACTTTCTGCATGCAGGGAAAAAAAAAATAGAAGAAAACGAACAGAAAATAAATAGAACAAGTTTGAATAGTTAGCTGCAAATTAAAACTCGTGTTTCAGTATTCAGTGTAAATTGGTACTACGTCTCAGTCAATTAACTCAAACAAGTTTTCTTCTGTTTATTCTGGCTTCTACTTCCTGTCCGTCCTCTTACAATTATTACATTTTTTTTTTTTTGAACCGGAAAATCAAAGTTTCGCTCCACTATATTTAGGGTAACCACATCTGTTCTTAGGTCAGGCACTAAAAGATATCAAAAGAATGGAGACACAAGAGATATTTACAAATTAATGTCACATGTGAGTTTCAAACTTGAGACCTTGAGGGGAGCAAACCTTTAAAGCCCAAGCCTTTGACCATCGTGCCACCTAACCATCTACCACATCTGATATTTATCCCAACGGTAACTACAATGTGTAATGTCAAAGGATTTCTTTCCCTTTTCTGATGCCAACAGGATTTTGTTTTTCCTTATGCCAACCAACTCTTAAAATCATGTTAAATCACTAATCAACCTAAAAACTTAAGTTTATAGATTGAGGATAAATTTAATTACATCAACCAAACACTCCTCTTTACTTGTGAGTTCGGAAATTAAAAAATGTCCCACAAGTAAAAATTAATATTAATTGGGGAGAAATGACTCTATTGGAGGAGTTTAGATGCAAGACCTAGTATACCGTGTTAAATCACTCATCAACCCCAAATTATAAAACTTCCTTGTGATGCATGCCTTTTAAGACAGGGCTATTTTTACCTTGAGATGACAAGTTCAAGGAAGGAAGGAAATAAAATGAGTAGGTGAGGACGTCTATCACAATTCTCCTCCTTCAGATCAATCTTTAAATGTGAAGGCAAAGGAAGAACTGAGGCAGTATCGTAATGGATTTTGAGACGAGCTAGTTCTTGAAGAACATACATAATTTCATCAAGCCTTGCGGTAGGCAATGGACGTACACCTGCTTGTAGTTACAAAATTCAAAGGGAATAGTGAAGAATAGTTCATCACCCAACAAGAACATAAATAGATCACCATTCTTCCTTTATTTTTTGAGAAAAAAATAGATCGTCATTCATAGTTGCCGATGATAGATGAAAAACTGCTCACCAAGGTCATTTTCATCAATCAGGAACCTGTCCAAGATGCTCTGGCATCTCATCACAAGTAACGAGATTGAAATTTTGCTGACTTCAGATCTTGTCGAGATCCATTTATCATCTTCACTGTCATACCTGATAACATGGAAAATATTAGTTCTCTAAGTTGGGGACATAAGAATGGGTCATTATGCTTGTCCAGAGATTTATCATTAAAAAAAACGAAAATATTTGCACAATGGTTGCAGATCATCTAGAAGTATCCAATCTAAGACACAGAACTGAACTTGCTTCTGAAAGTATGTGCTTTTACAATCAGACAATAGTCTAGCATAACAAGAAATGATGTGACCTATGACCAAGAGATCATGGGTTTAAATCTACCGTTGTTAAAAAAAACAATCAGCAGATCCCCACATGTTACTTTGCTTGGGGCAGTTTCACAGGCAAGATGGTTAGATCATGGACTTTCCATTTTTACATTTGCTAAGAGACCATACAGTCTAGGATTCACAATAAAGTTCAACTAAAATTTCACTCATGGTCATTTTCATATAATACCTGCTCAAAGAAAACAACTTCTGCAAACAGGTTAAGGAAAATCTGCTACAGTGGATGGGCATTAGCTCTACAGTCTCAACAGGCAACGAACAAGTTCGTGATGCACATCGGTCCAATGTGGAAACTAGTCTTTGGATAACCTATGAATAAGGATAATGAACAACAATATTAAATTAGTGAAGTTTAAAGAAACGAGCAATTGCCAAGGTTGCGTTACAAGATGATATTGTAAATTCACTGAGAATAAATGATGCGGAAGTTCTCATATCTGGCACCCAATTCAACATAGTCAAACTCCATCCACAAAAATTAAATAAGAAATAAACAAACGCACGCACACATACATGCATAATAAAAATTTGGAGGAAATGATCAGTTATCAATTGGTGAATCAAAATGAGACATTACGAAAGTGTGCAGAAACCAATGTGCCGATGGAAAAAGCCTAAAACTAGAAAGGATAGATGCAGGCAAGGAGGTCGATTGGATATATATTAACAAAGACATCAACACAGGCAACTGGCAAGTATTGTGTGTGCAAGTGTGGGCGTGGGAATTAAGTTAAGTATCCATCAACTATAGCTAATTATAACGATTTGCTTGAAAAGCAAACTGATAAGATTGCAGAACAAAGACAGCTTGAGAAAATTACATCATAAGGTGCATCAAGTGGTGATTTAAGAATCTTGTCACCCAGAATGTTTAAGAGGGTCATCTCAAGACCCTCATTAGCTTTCAGTGACCCAGATGGGAGGGAACTGGATATAGCTCGCCCACAATATCCCACAAGAAAAAATTCATAAACATCCGCAACTTCCTTCCATATTCGAGTTCTTGCTGGTTTGCTAGTGCACGACTCTGGTAGAACATTCCTAGTTAAGTTTTGCACATCATCAAGAAGTATTTGATTAAAACCTTCAACAGCCAGTCTCCAAAGTGCACCGTCTGGGTTTTCTCTTCTTGTTGTCATACACCTAAAAGACCAAGTACTATGTTGCTTATCATTGTAAAGAAATTACAAACTAAAATAAAAAGTAGAATAACCGTAGGCAATAGACATTTAGGTACAACCTAGCATCTAAATTCTCATAGAATTCACATGAGTATAAGCAATAGTAGTAACACCATAGTATTTTGCTAATACATTAATCTAAGAAACATATTATTAGCTGCTATTAACTTAGTATAATAATCAACTAATAACTAGTAACAAACAACAGACTAATTGAGAAGCAATATATGAAGTATGCTGGAGATTTCCTGCCCCCTGGCTTATGAATTCATTTTTAGTCAGGGCCCTGCCTAGATCTAACTCCATTCTCTCCGTAGTTGATTGAAATAACAAGAAAAAGGGAAAAGGTTCTAGAGGGAACCTAACTGGCCACAAGAATTTAGTGCGTAAACCTTGTAAATAATAGAGTACTACTAGGACTAATGATTTAATATGAAAATGATACAAACTTAAGTAGAGAAGATCACAAACTTAAAACAGCACGCAGAGCAATTAGGTACAAAGTTTTTTTGATGAGAAATAATGACTTTATTGATGGGTTGAAATTAGGAATGAGATTCTAAAAGCAATTACGAAGAAGAGAGAAGGATATCCAAAACCTCCACGTGAAGGAAATTAAAAAAGGTCTTCCAATCAGCACGAAGAAAAGATAAACAATAAAGAATTAAAAGAGGCATAAAATTTACACCAAAGAGAACAATAACAAGTTACTAATCCTCCTACTAAAACTAATTATCAATATCCAATTATATCTCATATGAAGGTTTGCAGCTTTACTTCTAGCCTAACTAACATATTAATTCCCAATGACATCGACGAACCTCTTAAGAAAGTTGTGGGGCTCGAAGAAATAAAAACCCTCGAAATGAATGGAGCTCGGAAAATCATAAATTTTGTCCTCTACCAAAAATTTAATCTTTTTCTTTCTTCCATAGTTGTATATTTTTTTTATTAAAATCCATGCATATTTCCATGTTCCCTTTTTTTCGTAATGGCCATCTATAAAAGGGACTAAGACCCTAGCTAAATCATCACACATAATTCTTCTTTCTTATTAACAACAATATTTCCTATAATAGTGAGCTCTCTAGTACTATTCCATATCCTTTCCAACAGTGTAAAGCTCTTCCTCAACACTAAGAAAGAAACAAGTAACAAGTTCATTACTAGCTACACAACAGAGTAAAAAGAATCGTATCCTATAAATGAACTTTTTGTTAATATGTCCATGTTGAATATTGGTTAATATAATTAAGGGGGGCCAAATTGGAAAAGTATTTACAATACTAGGCAAAAAAAAAAAGATTTAGCAATCATAGTAAAATATACGGTATTATTAATACTCATTATACGGTATTATTAATACATAATACTATATTAATATACAATATTGTATGTTATTGTACATATAATACATAATATTGTATTAATAATACAAAATAATACTATATAATGAGTATTAATAATACCGTATTTTTTACTATGGATGCAAATATTTTCAAATTTGCCTAGACATGCAATTATTTTGTGAAATTAGACCATCCAGCACAATTTCCCTATTTATCCAAAACTATCCGCATAAGCTTTTAGGTAGTTTGATGATTTAACATAATTCAACACATATCATACTGATACACTTACAATTATTTTTTTTTTGGATAAGAAACAATTTCATTGATATATGAAATTACAAAAGAAGGGAATCCCGGGAGGAAATAACAAAAGGCCTCTCCAATTCATGACGGTGGGAGTAACTATAATTTTAAAAAACTGAGGAATGTTTACCCCAAGAAACAACATACACTTGATACTGATGTTTTGAACATAACTAAACACAAAAGGCATATCATGCACTAACGGAAGAAATTAATACGTGTTGAACATTTTTTAAACATGTATAAAATATGTTTTATTGAAAATACCCCTAGACTTTGCCTTTTATCAAAAGTTGCAATATTACCCTTTGATCATTGATGAATGAAAAGAAGCAAAAATGCTCAAAGAACATTCTCTTACCTACACGCCACCAGTCCACCTTTTTAAGAAATTCAGTAAATGAGTGTCAAAATCTGTACCTTCCAAGACTCTGGATAATTTCGGGACATATAATACATTTTTCAACCATTGGTGCATGAAGGAAAAGCTCGACCAAAGCAGGAACAAGCTTTTCTGCAAACAAGACATTCTGATTGCCAACTGATGCAACTGCTGGTCCTGGAATCACAGACTGAGAAGCTTCATTGTTTGACGGTACAGAAGCAGCTCTAGAATGCCTTTCATTCTTTGAATTCCCTTGATTTGCAGAAATGCAATATTCAAGTACACAATTTATAAGTGGTCATGGAAAAATCTAGGAATTTCACCTAATAAATTTCACTACCTGGAACAAGATAACTGGTGCTTGTTTGATCTCCATCATTTTCATGCGTTGAGGGAGAACCTGATCTTGGAAGATATTGCAAAAATTCACGCAGCAAAATCAGCCACATTGAAGAGATGGCATCAGTAGGACGTAAGAGTGGTAATATTTCCAGAATAGTTCGCAGCTCAGGGGGGACATGTCCCTGGAGAAAGAGGGAATGTTTCAGTGGGGATTAGGAAATACACAATCCACCATCAAGTTCAATAGAATTTTTTCACAAGTACTACAAAAAAATTGACTCGGATGCCTACAAGAGTCTCTTCTATGTGAATGGATGGCGTACAGATTTTGCATCAAAATCAACAACACAATTTATATTATAATCCTAGTCTGAAACTCGTTAATTTAGACCCCCAATGATCTTTGTATATTCACAAGCCTTAAAGGGGCTTGGAGAATGTAATAAGTCCAAATCTTCATCAAGGTAATCGACATCTACTTTCCCTTTAAGGCTTGGAAATTTATTTATTCAATAAATAATGTAGCATGTTCGAAATGTGAATGTAATAAGTCCAAATCTTCATCATAGTCCTCTACTTTCCCTTTATTTATTGGTTAATTCTATACATATATGGCCCAGACCTTTTACAAAAAACAAAACTTGAGTCATACAATACGTCATAGCTTCAGTTTTTTTATGCTCAACCAGAATCCAGAACATACAATTGAGTCAAATGTCAATTTAAGATGTTTGAGCTAATAAAATCTAGAGACTTTGTTTTGGAGCTAAAATTCAGTGCCCATCCGCTGGTTTTGGTTGGACAATGATAAGACAATGTAATTACCTTCATTTGATCTCTATAACATTTTACAATTATAGCTATATACTCGCCCTCCTTATGAATTGGAAAGGGTTAATGTAAAGTTTTATCTACCCCGAGGTTTTCCCTCTTCTTTTTTAATTTCATATATCAATGAAATTGTTTCTTAACTAACAAAAAAAACTAATATTTTTATTCACTCATGCTAACCTCTAGTTTCTAACATAGAAACTCAGTTACATAATCTTATTCCTAGTTTCTAACATAGAAACTCAGTTACATAATCTTATTCCTCCTGTCTTAAACTATGACAAGCATGATGATTTCCTGCAATATCTTAAGATTCTTTACTTTAACAATCAAGTCGTGGTACATAAACTTCCCTAACAATGAAAATGATGGAACGTATGAACAAATAGCAAAAACAAAAATAGAAGTATCCAAAGTTGTTTTCTATTAATTGAGCAAGAAAAAAGAAAGCAAAAATTAACTTACAAATTCAGTTTCAAAGTTCTCGTTAGTCATTATTGCTTGCTTGATGGCCAAATCGACAACTGATAGCAATTGTGCATACATCTGGTTGTCAAACATCATTTGTGCTTGCACGTATAGTTCTCCTGTAAATAATTAAATAGATAGAGAGCGATAACAATAAGTATGAAAAAGTAGTTACGTTAATATTAATGCATTGTTTGTACCATCTCTCTAATCCTATTGTGAATCTTACAAATTACAGGATGGTTTCAGCCTCTATATTTGATTAGATTCACAATTGTTTGAGAATTGTTTCAAACATTTAAGTTAACGTAGACGTATATATAAATATATTTAAAGATATTCATTACAAGTAAATAATTACCAAGACCAAGCAAAATTTCCTGCTTCACTTTGCTAGCAGCATTACCACTGTAGTGTGGTGACTTTTGAAGTACAAGCTCATACACATTAAGTACTGAAACAAGGTAAGTCATTGGCAAGTTTCCCTGTTTTACAAGTTAAAGAGCAAAGATGATCCAGGTTTTTTATTACCATTTATACAGCGAGTCAATATGCATTTTATTTTCAGTATATGCTAACGGAAACAAAATATGAAAGGAAACTTTCTGAAAATTAGGCTTACTCAATGTTTACCTTGGGAGAATGGGAAACAACTGTTGTCTGTAGACAATTTATTGCTGCAAGAGCTACCTCTTTACTACCATTAAGAATGCTATTCTTCACAAAAAGAAGCAAAGATTCCCATCCTGCAGAATTGACGTTATTATGTAATAACCGATGAAAAGCAAGTATTAAACGTGGTAAGATACTCTTCTTTTTTTTTTGGGATAACGTTGTAGAATATGATATGATATAATTAAATTTATTTCAACCTATCAACTTAAACTTTTGAGTTGATTGGTGATTTAACATGATTCAACAGATATAAATATACAGATGAGTAAATAAGAAAGTTTACGCTATGAAGCAAGAAGATTCACTATTGACATACCAGACCAAAAATTTGTTAAGCTTCTGAGGAATGGGAAAAAAGACCGTAGTATACGTGCTATTCCAGAAAACACCAAAACTAGTGTTTCATCCCACTGTTTCTGTGCAGTATTACGACTGCAAATGCATGTAGTATAAGAAAATAGTATGCAATAATTTGTATTTTCTTTAGAAGTCTGGGAAGAAATGTGAAAGAACAAAAGGATTATATTTAGGCAAAGATCAAGATTAATACAGACGAGTGATGTATAAGCATATGAACTGCCTTTCCACCATGAGTTCCCAGTTCTTTCCCTTGCCATTCATCTTTGGATGAGGTTGCAGCCTTTAAAACAAAGAGCTCAAAGGCTATCAGCAGAAAGATCAATCAAAAGTATAAATATACTTATGTTATCACATCATAGTTACCATGTGGGAAGCATGATCTAAGATGGGGAAAACGTAATCCCAAAGGCAATTATCCCAAATGCTTTCTGAAAGCTTTTGACCATGACTTCCAAGACTCTGGAAGAGTGTCCTGATAGCTGAATTCCGGACCTGATGGCATACAAATGTGCTGATATAACTAGCTTATAATTCCTAGGAATTGTAGTTAATTCTACATTTAACACATCAAGGCTGACAGAATAAAAAAGGTGGGGGCAACATAGTTCCCTATTACTATACCTCTGGCCTATCATCAGCTCCAAGCTTGTGAAGCAATGAGAAAACTGAAAACAATAACTTGTTGCTATCAATCATGTTTGTCAGTGGAGAAGCATCAGTGTGACTAGAAACCTCAATCATTTGCTCATCAGTCCTTTCATCATCAACTTGTTTTGGGACAGAAGGCATGTCTGCTATTGAAATCATTTTTGTAACAGCAAAGGGTTAACACTTAACACACCTAATAATAGAACAGAGCCAGTAACAGAATATATTTACCAGGGAGGTTAATTGCTTCCTTCTCATCCACACTATCATGTGAAAGCCTCTTCGCAATAAAATCAGTTATAGTCCACAAAAGCCCAATTGCTGTCAAGCTTATATTTAACTCTGTTTTTTGAGCACTGTATGCTCCTGTCACATCAACACATCTGCAACGTGCAAATTGTTATCAAATTAAGATTGCAACATAGAAAGAAAGGTATAATAAAGACGCTACTAGCTCAAGTTTTAGCTTTTGTTTTTATGTTTATTCAGATGGTCTAGAGCCTAGAGGGAAATGAATTGATTTATAAGTGATCAGATAGCCACCTGCGTTCCATAAATTGGTCTTTGAGGCCAAACAGTAAGTTATTTCAATTTAGCCTAGTGGATTTCAAGTTCATTCTACTTCTCATGGAATAAGAATGCTAAATATTCTGTACTCGGGGAAGTTGGAAAACCTATTAAAATATCTTGATGCAAGAAAATGATTAAGGTAGGGGATCATCATGAGCAGAGAAAGAGTACATACATGTATTAAATTTTAAACTTAAAGCCATTATTTGAAGAAGAAAAAAACATAAAAATTAATGAAAACTATTGTTGGGTGAAATAAGGAGTGAAACACAAAAAATATAGTCCATCGTAGAAAGGAGCAGGTGAAATCAGAAAAAATTTAAAACAAATAAGAATTCCAAGTAGAAGCTCTTACACGTGGAGGCATTCTTGTGGTATGCTGGAAAGTCCATCATTCAAGATCACACGTAGACTCTAGAAGGAAAAACAAAAATCAGATTGTTTTTATGAAGTAGACAGATTTACTATTATTTGGCTGTTATAAAGAAATTTAAAAAAGCAACTTTCCAGATACAAAATTAAGTTATAGAAAGATAACTGCCGCCTATCTCAATGCATCATGGCAACAAGGCCACTCTAATACTTTGCAATACCAAAGGGTTCTTCTACCCACCACTTGGTGAAAATACGTGACAAGATGATCCCCGCCACTCATCCATCACAAGGGCTTGGCCAAAAACATGTATCCATTTAGGGTCTACAAGATCTATACCATTAAAACGGAAATCTCCAATCCCATTTTTTGGAGTGAAAATTTCAAAATAATATTAACTATTTCCATAAATTTATAATAGAGCACTTCAAAAATTTTAAATATCTTCTTTTGCCTTTTGAAGACTTGAAAAGAAACAGTTTTTTTTATCATGAACTGAATGGTAGAAATGGGAAGGGGCCGATGATCTGAAAAGTATTGGTGGTATCAATTGTTTTCAAATGTTGAATCATTTCCTAACCTGGAAGCCAAGAGCAACAAGGTCTTTTTCTGAAGCATCAGCAACAGACCTTTAAAATACAAGTAGTTAGAGAGGATCAGCAAAACATAAAAGCATGATGTTTAGGTAATTGAAGTTATAATAATAGGTGATACAAAACCTTAACAGCTCAAGAATATTTGGCCAGCTGTAGTGTAATTTTTCTCCATGTCTCTGAGTTTTTCAAAGAAAATGTTATGAACTTGGAAAGAAATTGATACGTAAACGAGAGAATTTGTAAGGCTATTGTCAGTAGCATAAGTTACCTCTAAAACATGCAGAAGAATCTTTAAAGATCCTGAGCAAACGTCAATGCTTTGAGAAGACGAATAGAGAGACTGCAGAGGAGATATAACAGAACATTCCAGTGACCTCAGCTTTTCAGGGTTGTCTTCAAACTAGAACAGACGCCCACATGGACCCAAATCATAGTCAGTTTTTCTCTCACTTTCAATATGATACAGAAAAGAACCAGGATGAGATTTCTAACAACCTTCGAAGAGGTATGATGATTAGGTGAGGTGAAATCTAGAAATGGCTCTGAACCTAAAACTGAGCAGATTGATTGGTCCAATGCATCAAGTGCTATATTGCGAACGTGCTGATTGGAGTAATTGGCAAGCTGCAAATCCATTCTTGGAAGGTGTAAACAATGTAATTAATACAAAAAGGGAAATCAAAAAATTGAAATGTCGTTACCTCAACAAAATGACCAACAAGTCGATCCCATATTGGCTCAACCCCTATCATAAAACATGCATTAGATTCACTGGGTAAACATTAGACCATTATAAGTGTTCGCAATGAATTTTGGTCGTAGTTTAAGTAAATCATCTTTTATATAAAAACAAGCACTATTTGAAGTGCTCACCCTAAAAAAACCTTAATGTATGTTTAAGTGTTTTTTATTACTTTTGACTTGGTAGCCAAACACTAAAAAATTAAGAAAGTAGGCACTTTTCACCCTAGGTAGTTTGGGATTATTGTGGCTTTTAAAATAATTGTGCTTTTAGCAAAATTAGTTGTAATATGAAGTAAACTTAATCTTTGGTAAATTTCATTTTTGAACTTAACTAACAAATAGCAAATCCATTGATTTGACGTACTGTGAAGATTATTGACAAGGATACATATCATCCTTTCCACAGAAAAATTGATGCTACCAATTTTCTGACTTGAAGCTAAGCCAAAACCACTTGAACTACTGGTCAGATATTGATGAGAAAGCTGACATAATGCTGAAAGAAGCGAATTCACTGCAGATATGTGCATCAGGGCTGAGCTCTCAAATAGCTTCAAAAAGAAGAAAAAATGGTAATTATGGGAAGTGCACAATTAAATAGTATTTGGGGGGTACTTTCAAACCAATTCTCAGTAAAGTTACTTTCTTTTTCAAGAAATGGTACAATTTCATTGTTTCTTCCTGTTCCACGAAACTGGAGGAAAGCAGCACTATCTTTAAAATAATTATTAACTTACCTGAGAATTTAACGAAGAAAGAATGTGAAAGTCACTGTACTGGCCAGATGATTCCCTTGTAAGCTTTGGGACGGTAGTGGATACCTCCTGTATGCATTTAGACAACATATATGCCAAAAGTAACAAATTAATCCATACAAACTGCTTTAGTGATAAGTCACTGGATGAATGAACAGCAGGTAAAGAAAAACAGAGTTGACATATGGAAACAGGGCCGCCTAGTTTAGTTCAAAAGAGTATTCACCAAAAGGTTTAAAAGAGTAGGCACTTGGACCTTCTTTTTTCTTTTTTCAAATTAGTATTTTCATTTCAA
Source organism: Sechiopsis laciniata (assembly GCA_037833695.1). Classification (NCBI taxonomy): domain Eukaryota; kingdom Viridiplantae; phylum Streptophyta; class Magnoliopsida; order Cucurbitales; family Cucurbitaceae; genus Sechiopsis; species Sechiopsis laciniata. The sequence goes on along the minus strand of JBBMKA010000009.1, from coordinate 1,288,774 downwards.
TAAAGTTTATGTTGGCTTTCCACTTGAACTATTTATGCAATACGTGGCTTTGACTATATGTTGGTACAAATGATTAGTCGATCAAATGGGTTATTGTAACTGCCTAAGGAAAAGAATGACCATGGTTCATTGTTACAATTGTCTAATAACTTTTTTTTAATCGTCTATAACTAATTACTTGGATGTTTAAACTATTTATGCAATACGTGGCTTTGACTATATGTTGGTACAAATGATTAGTCGATCAAATTGGTTATTGTAACTGCCTAAGGAAAAGAATGACCATGGTTCATTGTTACAATTGTCTAATAACTTTTTTTTAATCGTC
>JBBMKA010000009.1:1267676-1287019 GCA_037833695.1 Sechiopsis laciniata | reverse complement strand
TTGAAACTTACTCTCCAAGTAATTGCTAACATACCCTTATATTATTCCTATTTCTACTAAGACCCAACCCTATCACAAAGATAGATAAATTATCGGGTGGAGGTGGAAATTTATTATGGCAATGCAATTTCAGTGATGCATTGAAGAAAAGTTCATATACAAGGGTTCGAGCTCATGTGTTAAAGCTGGGTGGTAACGGGATTAATGAATGTCCTAAAGTTACTCCTAAAGATCTTGGTGATATGCACAAATTAGAAGAAGAAGCTAAGATGAGAATGGAAAGAAAGGTTCCAAAAAACATTCCTTTGCCTACCATATCAATTGGTGGTATTAACTATTAAGGTTAACAATTCTCCAAGTATGAATTTTGACCCTAAGAAAAGAAAGATGAGTAGTGGGAGTGGTTCAAGTGCAATTGAAAAGGCATTCAATAAGTCATCAAGAGATCAATTGAATGCTCTAATAGCGAGAATGTTTTATTCCGTTGGGAGATTTACTTTTGCAGCGAACAATATGTTGTCGGGATATGTGCCTCCTGGTTATAATTCATTGAGAACAAGTCTTTTGCAAAATGAAAAGGCCAATATGGAGAGATTATTGATGCCCATCAAAGGTGAATGACGTTCGAAAGGTGTTAGCATTGTTAGTGATGGATGGAGTGACTCGCAAAGAAGACCTCTAATTAATTTTATGGCAATTTCTGTGGGGGGGCCAATGTTCCTAAAAGCAGTGGATTGTTCTGTGGAGATCAAGGATAAATACTTCATTGCAAATTTGATGAAAGAAGTTATTAATGAAGTTGGTCATGAAAATGTTGTTCAAATCATAACTGATAACGCTGCAAATTGCAAAGGTGCTGGACAACTAATTGAAGCACAATTTCCTTCCATTAAATCGACACCATGTGTAGTGCATACATTGAATTTAGCACTAAAGAATATTTTTGCTACAAAGAATGTTGAAAATAACCAACTGGTATATGGAGAATGCAGTTTGATTTTTGATATCGTAGGAGATGTGATGTCAGTGAAGAATTTTATTATGAATCACTCCATGAGATTTGCCATGTTTAATGAATTCATGTCTTTAAAATTACTTTCTGTTGTTGAAACACGTTTTACCTCATTTATCATTATGCTGAAAAGATTGAAATTAATTAAAGGTGGTTTGCAAGCAATGGTAATTAGTGATAAATGGGCGAATTACAGAGAAGATGACGTGGTGAATGCAAGACAAGTAAAAGTGTTGATTCTGGATGACTTGTGGTGGGATAAGATCGATTATATTCTTTCATTCACTTCCCCTATTTATGACATGATTAGAAAATGTGATACTGTTGCATCTTGTTTGCATTTGGTATATGATATGTGGGATACCATGATTGAAAATGTGAAGAAAATCATTTACAAGCATGAAGGATTACAAGCTACTGATTTCTCCCCTTTTTATGATGTGGTGCACAATATCCTTATGGATCGATGGAACAAAAATAACACTCTGTTGCATTGTTTAGCACATTCTTTGAACCCAAAGTATTATTCAGAAGAGTGGCTTGCAAAAGACTCTAATCGAGTGGCTCCTCACCAAGATATTGAGCTAACACGAGAGAGAATTAAGTGTTTCAAGAGATATTTTAGTGACCCTATGGATCGTGCAGCAATAAATGTAGAATTTGCCAAGTTTTCTTCAAAAAACGAGAGATTTTGGTGAATATGATTCCATATCTAAGAGATACATTACAGATCCTAGAAGTTGGTGGATAAATCATGGTGTTTATGCACCAATGCTCCAAAAAATTGCTTTTAAGTTAGTTGGGCAACCTTCTTCCTCTTCATGTTGTGAAAGAAATTGGAGCACCTATTCATTTATCAACTCTATGAAGAGGAATAAAATGACGCCTCAACGTGCAGAAGATTTAGTATACATTCATAGCAATCTCCGTCTTTTGTCAAGAAAAGCTCTAGAATATTTGGAAGGAGAGACTAAGTCATGGGATATTGCTAGAGATGCATTTGATTCTCTTGAAGATGTCGCATGCTGGAATTGCAAATTTGTCGTTGGATGAGCCAGATTTGGAGAATGGGCTATGTAATGATGTTGATGAAGATGGTGATATTATCGAGTTGTGAAATGATAGTCTCATATTTTTGTGAAATGATAGTCTTATGTTTTTCCTTTTATTATATTCTCTTTAAATTATTAACTTGTTTTTGTTGACATTGGAATTTGAATGGTAACATATATTTTGTTCAAGGGCAACTGTTTTAGTAAATATATGTTTATTTACAATTTATGTTAATTTTATATATAAAAAAATTGACATATCTTAAATGTATCCGTATCTTAGTTTTTATGAAATTGACATAACGTCGTGTCCTGTTGTATCCGTGTCCCGTATCCGTGTTTCATAGGTTTTATTAAGGTCATTCTAGCTGCCAAAAGGAGCCGAGCTCCAGTGGCATCATATATTATCAAGGCTACCCAAGTATGGAGAACTTTCTGCTGGATGGGGAGTATTAATTTACAAAAATCGTCAGGAGCCTTTCGCTTCCGTAATCTTGTATTTTTTTTCATTTTTTGTTTCCTTTGTTTTCAGTTGTAATGTTTGTACCATGTACTCTTTGTTCATTTCTTCAATGAATAAATTGTCTCCGTTTCAAAAAAAAATTACAAACTTTATTAGAACAGCAGCAAGGAGATGAAACTTTGAAAAAAATCACGAGACAATTTGAAAGAACTTGCCAACAAGAGGAATAGCTCAGTAGCATCGGTGTATATCCGATGGCCAAGAGGCCATGAGTTTGAATGCCCCACCCTCAATTGTTGTAGAACTCAAAAAAAAAAGGACAAATTGAAGAGAACTTAGACTATAGGACACAACATGTATCACCTAGTAATAAAGAGATTACTGATTGAATCCCCCATTGTTGAATTAAAAAAAAAGTATGGTCATTTCTAACCTCAACTCATTTCATAAAAAAGAAAAGGAGACTCAACCATAAGATTGAAGAATACCTGTGTCATGGCATGTGGTGAATGAATTGCTCGATCTAGAGCCGCAAGAGTATCCAAGACCTAAAATTAACACTTCTTATCACAACCTTTCTCCAATTACAACACAAGTGAGAGATAACTAATAAGTTAACGTACCAACACCCAAGATGGACCCAACACATTGTGCAATCGGTGGGCAATATTGAAAAGAGTCCTCAAGGCCTGAATTGAAAAATTATGAGAATCAACTAAATTATTATGGGAGGCATAATTTAATTACAACTGAAAATAAATACGAAAAAAGTATTCTATGAGAGAAAACAAATGTGCAGACTTGATATAAACCTGCACATTCTTAGGGGTAAGGACGACCGTATCCCTTTGATCACTGAAAGGCTCCTGACGTTTCAAATTAGGAGACTGTGGGATGCTGCAAAAATATTGGTTTTAATAAGAATAACACTCGAAAGTGAATAGTTTGGTCGTTAAAATCAAAGATTGTGGATTCTCGAGGGTGTACATCAGTGCATTGATAACCATATATATAATACATAAACATACACACAATAAAGAACCTTAGCTTAAAAGTACAAATTGATTATAAAATAAACCTCGACAAGTTTTTTCTTTTAAGTTCAACAACATTTGGGAAGGATTCAAACACGTGACCTCTTAGTCATAAGTATAAACTTCATGTCGGTTGAACTATGCTCTTGTTGGCAAAATAACGCTCGATGTATCAGAATGAGAAACCTTCAAATGTCAAATTATGAAAGAATACCAGACCAGTACTCAATAGCCATTCTAAGGCTGTTAATGTAAATGAATATGAACTGTCAGCAATATCTAGTCACTTTTTATATCTTATGTAACAATTTAATGTAATTTTATTGCTTTCCATTTTATACTTTTCATGCCATTTTTTAAGAAGGGAAAAAAAACTTTTCATTGAAAAATGAATAGAGATTAATGCTCAAAGGGGAAATAACCCTCCTGAAAGTGGAGTATAAAAAGGAAAGCCAAGAAAACGACAATAATACTGAAATAGAATAAAAAACAAATCTCTGGCCAGCAGATCTTTCTAATCCTAACAAACCAGAAAACTGAAAAAATATATCCCACTGCTATAGATGATAAAAACTTTAGATCCAATGCAAACGAAAGACCAGCTAGCAATATAATCCTTCAAAATGTAAAAGAAAACCAACTCAACAAGAGAAGCTCAAGATCACATCACAGGAGAGAGGAAAATCCCTAAAAAAGAGGGGATTCGTAAACTGGGATTACGAATTAAAAAATAAAAAACCTCGCTACTAAAAAATAAAATCTGGAATCGACACAAGCTTGTAGCTCACAAAACTTGTTTGGCATGAGAACAAGTAAATCTTTCAACAAAGGAACTTGCGTAAAAAACCGATTATGTGCATGGGTCGCAAAAAAAGGGTAAGCTTAGTATTTCTTTCCTTATTGCATCAACCAGGGTTGGAAGGACTCCAATAAGATTGAGGAAATCATAAGAGAAGAGGGGAGAGAGCGGGTCAAAATCTTGCTCAAGACTAAAATTGATCCAGCAACACAAGATCCCCAACAATGTCGCATAGTTCTGGGTACATCGGCCATGGCTAATGATATGTAACTGGTAGAGATTATTCTTGATACTTGAGAAGATGTAAATATCAAGAGCATACACAGTGCACTACCTCTTCCTTGGGCATTGACATTGGCAAGAGCTGCAAAACCATGGGTTCCATTACTCTTATTGGCTGTAGCTAACTACAATTTGTAGAATGATGATGGACCATGGTGACAATGCATTTCTTATACCAACAGATGCAGCAAGGTGATAAGAACCAAATATATAATATAATATAAAGATAATAACGATACAAAATAACCCAAGTGTTCGAGGTACTTGGACCCTCCCAATCTTGAGACCACTCTCAAGCCCTTGATACTCACTATCTCAATACTTCTCAATATCCTCTTAACTCCTTATGCTCTCTTATTTATAGTCTAATATTCTTATCCTACTCCTAATAGGATTGGTCACTCCTTATCCTACTCCTAATAGGATTGGTCATTCCTTATCCTATTCCTAATAAGATTGACCATTCCTTATCCTACTCCTATATGGGTCTTATCATTACCCGGCCCCCAAAATACACCTTGTCCTCAAGGTGTTTGTTACAAAAGAATTAAAAAAAAAAAAAAAAAAGAATAAAAAAATTGATGATCATAAGTGGCGACGGCCGATGGGCAGCGATGACATGCAACGGTGGCCATTGAAGTGATTGATCCTTCTTTTCCATTATCATGAACTTACGTCGTTTCTTTCGTTTCCTCACTAGTCAAATGAATTTTCTTTTTCTCGCCCATAATTGTATTATTTGGTGGTTTCGCATTCGTCCATTCTTTATTTTCTTTATTGACGAACTTATTCTTCTTCGTTCTTGGATTAACTTTTTCCGCAATATAAATTCTTGCCTCAGTTTCTTTCTTTCAAACTTTTCTAAAACTAACGCTTCTTGCTTCTTGTATTCGGCCCAATCTTTTTTTAATTCTTTCATCTCCTTTTTGAAATCATCAATCCATCTTTCTAAATTATCTTCATTTGTTTCAACATTGCATCCATCTTGACTCTCAATTTCTTCATCAAGATCTGATGCTCTTCCCATCGAAATAGCACAATAATACTCTAGATTTGCATCACCTCACCATTGCTTGTCGATTCCACTTTCTTGATTTCTTCATAGAATTTTCTTGAATCTTTCTCATCTGAATAAGTGGATTCTTGATTCAATTTCTTCTCTTCCTCTTCTTTCTCTAATGCTTCTTGTCTTTTATTTCGGCTAAATATTCCTCCCATTCTTCTTTCATTTTTTCCAAACTATCATGTAGAGGTTGGAATGCCGAATCCCATGCCGTTTCCCTCTCTTTTTTCGTCTCATCCCAAGACTTCATACATGCCTCTACTACTTTCTTTGTAACTGATTCGATAAAAATTTCGTCACCTAATTTTTCGATCTCCCTATCAAGATATGTACCACTATCCATGGATCGAAACGTGCTCTAATACCAAATTGATAAGAACCAAATATATATTATAATAAAAGATAATAAAGATACAAGATAACCCAAGTGTCGAGGTACTTGGACCCTCCCAATCTTGAGACCACTTCAAGCCCTAGATACTCACTATCTCAATACTTCTCAATATCCTCTTACCTTCTTATGCTCTCTTATTTATAGTCAAATATTCTTATCCTACTCATAATAGGATTGGTCATTCCTTATCCTACTCCTAATAGGATTGACCATTCCTTATCCTCCTCTTAAATGGGTCTTATCACAAGGCTCATATGTGAGTACCTTGAATGTATTTTATTGATATTAAAATATCGAGATGTTGGTATTGGCATAAGAAACCTTAGTCTTCAATTTTTTAAAGAGAACTCAAAAAATAATTTCAATGAATATCGATGCCAACAATCTTAAAGAAGAAAAGAAAATAGAAGGAAAGAAAATCTTGACATGGATCTCGGCTTGCTTCTAGCATAAATAAACAAAAGAAAGATAATTTTTTTGATGAAATTGTATGTCACTACCACCATCGATCAAAGTTCATCCGCCAAAAAACTGCGAAGAAAGAGAAAGAAGTTTTTAAGTGACGACAAAACTCCCAATCCATCATCCCCTACAACCTACAGAAATTCATCTCAGAAAATAATGAAAGAAATCGTGAAATTTTCATCTGACCGTGCGATCTCGAGTTTGCAACTCCTTTGGTTACCATTCAACGACTATTTTGCTCACGTCGCTATCTCTTCTGACTATTTCAATCATGGATTAATGAGTTTGTCTATAGGATCGATCAATTTTACTCGTGAATTATAAAAGGCAACAACAAAGGTTTAAACCCATCGCAAACACCCAATTTTATGGCAACTTATTCCAGCTAGTCAATCACTTGATTTGGTTCAAATTGGGATCTGGTATAGCAGTTAGGTTCTGGTTTGATTTTATGGTCCAGTATTGGTTTGATTTAGAAATTTGGTTGTGGTCCTGCTCAACTATCCGGTTCAAATTATTTATAGCCTACTTTTTCAGATCAACCCTTGGGCCATTTAAATCCAGGAAAGGCCATAATATAGGAAGAAGAAAATGTTTTTTTTTTATTGATGGGCTTATATTGGGATTTATGAGAAGCTTCGAAAACTCAATTTAATACCCACCCTACAATTGGTTTTATGGTCAAATGGGGATTTGAGTCATGAATTGAGCTCTCGATTTGACACCACTGGACTCAAAAGATGTAAATGAAAAATTGGTTGAAACTGGGCTACTACAATACTACTAACTCAATTTTTCCCATCAACAAGTCATGGCCACCACCCCTAGTCTCCTGTTGCCGCCACTCTCTGGTCACTGGCTGCCGCTGCCGTCGAATCCGATCACCAAAAAATTGTTGTCGCTGGAAACTTTTTTCTTGTATCTTTTTTGTATTCAGTTTTGGTATTATTTTGTAAATACCTTGAGGACAAGGTGAATTTTTAGGGGTTGGGTGATGATAGATGCCTTTATCCTCTTAGACAGTTAGTTAACTCTAGTTAGTTAGTTGATTAGGTTGTTAGTCCCTTAAAGGGCTATATATAGATGTATCATTTCCCTTATAAATAAAACTTCTATATTTATTGACTAAGTCATTGGGGGGACCTTAGGATAAAGTATTAGAACTCAATCATAATCTTTTTTGTTACTTCCCCTTAAATGATCCTCCCTTACCTCCTCTTCTTGTCTTAAATCCCCAACCCCAACCCTTTTCCTCCCTCATTAAAACTCAACCCCTTCACTATTCCAAGCCAGTTAAAGGCAAACCATCCTCCCTTTCAGCTAGAAACTAATTGTTGAACCCTAATTGCACAGAATTACGTTATTCTTCCTTCTTAACCAATCACATCTCTCATCCTGCATCAATCCAAAATTCTACCCCTCATTCTCTTCATTTAGTTCCCGTCTCTAATATCCCCTCTTCTAGCTTTAATCCTTCTTTAGTTAGAGGGATCATTATCCATCAACTTCCACAATCCTCCAATCCCTCAAAGAATTCAAACCACCCCATTTTGCAAGTTTCTGATGATGAGTTTGAAGATGATCAAAGTGTTAGCAGTATCGATTCTTTCTACAATGATTTAGAGGAAGGAAGCATGAAATCATCTCCACATCAAATTTGTTTGAATTACAGTATGAGGACAACAGAATGCTTCACCAGTTACAGTCTCAGATAAATTTGCGAACATTGTCAATATCTGTAGTAATTAGTTGTAGACATACTGAGGAAGTATTGCTGAAATTGGTTTTGAGTATGGACTTTGCACCAAGTGGCTTTGGCTCGAATCCCACTATTTAGTTTATTGAAGTTTAAAGTTTCAAGACTCAAGATTATGTTTCTTTATGTGGTCATTGCTTGGTCTCTCAGATGGTGAAGATTCCCAATTTTGTTAACCTTCTATTTGTCTTCAGTGTTTTTCCTAATAGACCTTTTGGGCTTTCTTTAGTCTTCATATATTGGCATCTTCTTTGCCCTTTCTTTATTCTTTATAGGTTTTCTCTCTTTTTTTAGAAGGTTTTTCTCTGTATTTCCTCCCTTGAGAGTTGTTCTGAAGTTTCTGCTTCTTTTCATTTACTTAATGAAAAGTTTTTTTCTTGCTTCAAAAAGAATGCATAAAAAATGAATGGTTTGAAGAGTCTTCATCATTCAATCTAATGCAGAAACAGACAGGTAAGAACTGGCTAAGGCACTTCTTTGATAACACCACCGAAGTATTTAAGTTTTCATTTAGCAAGATCAAATGAATAATATTAATTCTTTCTGCACTCTTGGTCTTCTTAATGGCAAGAATAATTCTTTCTCAATCTAAAAAGAGGCCAGCAAATGGAAAAACTGGAGGAATAAATGGACCAAATTCTAGAGTCTTCAAATGAACAAACTTGCATTTTTTTTTTTTTTTTTGAAACAGGAAACCAATCTTTATTTGAGAAAATGAAGAGGAAAAGATACAAGAAACAATGTCCAAAACAAAGCAACAAAAAGCAAAACAAAATTTAAAATAATACGCAGCTGAAAATACTGAAGAAAAAAAATGCTACAAAACAAGGGATAAACTAGATGAAAGCTTCCAAATTAGAGAAAATCTGTTGTGTGGAGTATCCGCCAAATACTTTAGAGTACGAAGCCCATAATGAAACCTTCATATGAGCCAATTCACATATGAAAACCCAAGATAGATAAGACTCTTGGAATAACTACAAGACATTGTCCTGAACATTATCCAAGAATGCCCATAAGAGACCGAACAAACTCAATAGATTGAACCAACATTGAACCGAAAATTGGCAAGAAAACAATATGTGGTTGCTAACCTCTGAAGCTGATAGACATAGGTGACAAATGGCAAGTAGTTTTGCATCGTTTTTGAAGCACATTATCAGAACTCAGGTTCCCATTCAATAAGATCCATATAAATACATTGATCTTTTAAGGGCATTTAGACTTTCAAATGGCTTTGAATAGCTTTTTGTCAATATTCCTTCGAACCCAAGAACCTGAGCAGCAACAATTCCTACTATCATCCACTTTCTCTAAAGAAACTTGGCTCCATCATAAAACGCCAACCCCACTTGGCTGATAAAGCCATGTTCCTTTGTTTCTAAGCACCAATCCCGAGCCCTCCATCCTTCGTAGATTCAACAACGAGGCTCCATTTTAATAAATGGTTAACCTTGCTTCCTTCATTACCTTACCAGAAGAAGGTACACATTTCTGCCAAGCTTCAAAAGTCAAAGTTAAGCTTCAGCTACTAGATAAATAAACCCTTCAATATCCATTCTTTCGAGCATAATCAAAGGGGATGGCTTTAATGAAGGATTTATCCCCTTTCTCAATGCCGCCAACCAAAACTTCAACCTTGATCTCTTGATTTTCTTTATTAAAATGACTACAATTTACTTTTATCTAGTATATGATAGTGATAAAAATATATATATATATTAGAAAAAATAATAGGGTACACATCTTCCTTTTAACTTCAACCTTGATCTTGATCGAGTTACTATTGTTATTAGGAACAACGTGCTTCAAATTTCAATTTATCGAACATATGTTAGTTTTTGTGTGGGGGGACAGAGAATGCTTCAAAGGGAGGCAAGACATGAAAAGTTAGTTGATTTATATAGAAGTAAATACCTCTTCTTTTCCACTTCAGTCGGAAAATTAATTGTGAATTTGCAAAGGGAGGCAAGAAATGAGTTTAATGGTTCAACAGCATGGAGAACTCCGCATGCCTGTGATTCATCATAATTAATTGTCACATAAGTATAAGTAGAGTGCACATAACATATTCACCTTTGAACAGGTTGGAAAATGTAAAATATATCTCCACTTCAATTTGGAGAGTTAGTTTTTCCAAAATTTTACTTTTTGAACTTCCCACTCGTTTTCCCTCCCTAGGGGGGATTGCCTATCTGAACATTCTTGTTCCTTATTAATAAATGAAAAGTTTGTTTCTTTTTTAGAAAATAAATATATACTAAATAAAACCCAGAAGTCTTAATCAAAAGAATTTTAAATGATCCAAGTATTTTCTAGGCAATTATTTTGTAATAGAAATTTTTTTATCACTTTAATCAAGTAGTTAGTTGGTTATACGATTGGTTGAAGCACTTCAAATATTTTAGTTAGAGTGCTAGCACATGTTTATGGTGCATAAATTTATTAAAATGATCTTGCTAGCTATCTATTGTTATATCTTCTTGCTAGCTATTTTTTTGCATCTTTGTTGTACTGTTGTGAAAACAGTGCGTATTCATAATATCTCGATAGCAAAAGTTTAGTAGTGTTGAGTTAATAGGTGACGTGATTAGGATGCACTCTTCTTAAAGTTTATTTTCTTTGTATTGCAGTGTTCCTACCTTTGTTGATGGTTTTAAATTTCAATACTACTTTTTTAAGACAAGAATGTAGATGAACATACAACCAATAACAAATGCCAAATAAAACAATATCCCAGTGATTGTTTATAACTAAACTTTGGTATTCTTTGCAGGACAAGATATGATGTAGTAGGATGAGTGATTAATTAGATACCTTGGTTAATTAGGATTAGTTAGGTCGTTTAACTCCTTGGTAAATTAGGATTAGAATTAATTTATTTGGTTAATTCTTTGGATAATTTTTTTGAAACAAGAAACAAATTTTTCATTAAGAAAATGAAAAGAAGTAAAAGCTTCAGATACAACTATCGAAGGAGGAAGAACAAGACAAACCTTTAAAAGATGGTGAAAGTTAAGAAAAGTTGAGGAAAGCATATTGAATTTTGTCAATGTTTCACTTCTTTGTGTAATTGTATCACAAGATCATAAGAAAAGTTATAACTATATGGTGGTGTGTTACATACATAACCCTTGATTGCGTGACTATCAACTCTATTTTAACTCATATCATTTGATCATTTAAATTTCTTTATAAAAGGAAATGTCACCAACTACGCTTTTCTCACAACAACATTTAGGGGTGTTCACAAAGAAGATCAAAACCGATCCGACCGATAAAAACCGACCGAATAGATGTCGGTCGGTCGATTTTCTATAATAATCAGTCGGAGTCGGTTTTCTTCTATACAGTCGAACGGAGCGGTGAGTATCAAAAAAATTGTCCAACGGACCAAGTATTTTGTATAAATAAAACTACCCTGATGAAAATGTAAAGAAAGTAAAGTTGATTAATGTGAAGTGACATTAGAGGCATATTGTGAGGTGTGTCATATATAAATATATATTAAAAATAATCATTACGTTTTATAAACATAAAAATATATTAAAATTTTGTAAAAGTAATCATTACATTGCTTTTAAATAATAATAAAAGAAAAATATCATTACATTTTTGTTTATGTTTTCTATGTAACGTACATATTTTTATTTTAAATATATATATTTACTTATATGGTTTCTTTATCTTCTCTTTAACCCTTCTCTTTAACCCACGTAGATTTCACCATGGCGAGTATGAGTTTGTTCTCCTCCGACTCTTCTTTTCATCTTCCATATTTTTCTTTGATTCTTCTGTATTTTATCGTCCCAGCTTCTTTTATTTTCTTCATTCTTTAGTTTCTTGACGTTACAATAATCGACCGAAACCGACCGACCGACCGACCTTATATTTGGTCGGTCGGAATCTCCAACCTTGTAAATATTTTCGAAAACCGACCGACATTAACAGATATGTCGGTGGTCGGAGTCGGTTTTCTTTCAAAACCGACCCCGACCGACCGATGAACACCCCTAACAACATCCTCTTGGAAAGCACCACAATAAGATAGCAGTAATCATGTTCAGTCACCTGTGTGAAAGCTTGATATCCTTTCAAGACCTCCAGGACAATAGCCTCTCCCTGTGATCTTTCATCAAAAGCTTATTTCAAGGTCTGCACCAAGTATGAAACAAACTACACGAAGAAAAAAAAACATACCTAGTAAGAATAAGGGACAATGCATCAAGTATTGTCAGCCACAAAGAATCAACCATGGAAATGCAGACACTTGCTATTCTTCCATTGCACTTTTCGAGTGGATCATAATCAGACCTGGGGGATTCAATCTATAATATCAAAAGAACACAAGAAAGGATAAGCCCATTTCATATTCTTAATAAGACGTGATCATAAAGTATGTTGTAACAGAAAAATAAGATACCTCCCCGAGGTCAACTGCTTCATCAGTTAAAGAAGCCACGGTGAATACAACGCCTAACAGTCCCTCAACGGCCAAGGTTATTGCATGCGCTTCACTAGCGACTAAAACGGTCGCATTTGAAGCATCGCCATCGAGACTCCATTCTATCCCTGCAGGAAATGTGAGTTTTGATCTTCTGTGCTCAAGTATTGAAAGAAAATTACTAATTTATTAAGAAAAAACAAATAAAGTGAAACAAGTAAAACATATTTTTTATAAAAAAAATGAAACAAGAGACGAGCTTTTCATTATGGGAATGAAAAGAGACAAAGCTCAAGTATACAAGCTCCTAAGTTGGGAGAGTGAACAAACATATTTAAAATAGTTGACAAATTAACATAAAAAGCTCAATTTTGTTTACATGAAGTTCATTCTCAGTAACTAACTATCTCTTTAATTTCTAGAGATTTGAAAGACAAGGTACCCTCATAAGTGTAAGTGCCATTATACTCTACAATGATGGAAAGCTGGACTATAACCAAAAAAAAATTCAACAGGAGATATTTTATGTGGTGAGAGAAGCTCAGTCAGTGGTATTTTGTAAGGAAGACAACTCAAAATCACAGGTTCTCCTAGCTCTGGCCTTGAGCTTCTCTTTTGTCTAATCATATGAGAATCTTCTTCCATGTAATCACCTTCATAATCTCCAGCCTCGATAAACCAGATGTTCATGGGGTCTATGATTAAAAAAAATTTGATAAGTGTTAAAGATGGGGGAGGTTTTGAAACTCAACCAAGTAAAGTTGCTATTTAAAAAGGAAACATCTTCTAATCCAGCAGATGAGATGAATCTATTGAGCTTGTTCATACCACCCACAAGAGAAATTGAGAGGATTGTAGGACTCCCCCCAAGTGCATCTGATTGAAGTCACCTCCCAAAATCCAGTTAGGATAGCAAGATTTTCTATCCTTTGCTGAATTCATCCTACATATATTCCTGATATCCGGAACAAAAAACCACCAGATAATGCAAGGTGGGTGTAGAGAGAGGGAGAAAATGCTTTGATCACTTCCAAAACAGAGATAGAGATTCCTTCAGCCATACCATAATATTTTACAGGCATACCATTCTTCAGCCTAAGAGATGAAGCAGTTCTTCCTTTTGGCATAAGGATGGGTCAGGAAGAGGGTTTTGGAAAGCAACTTCCCTAGTATCATCACTCTCCTAGTCTCCACTCCACAAAACAACTGAACTTATAAGCTCTGAAATAAGTAAAACAACAATTGGCTTGATAGAAATACATAGAACACTAAATCCTAAGTTGGTAGCCACCATGGATTGAACTCGTTCTCTCTTATTTCTTTGAAACTCTATTGATCAATAGGCCAACTCAAGATGGTCAACAAGTACAATTTAAACCACTCTGATCTATTATGACGAAGCAAATCCATATAAATAATATATGTGTGTTAAACCGTTTACAAAATATTAGCTAGAGTAAGAAAGTACTTCCAATCTTCCTAGCACACTTGAGAATGAATTTTAGCATGTAACTTTAATTTTGATTGAGAGAACATATAAATTAGTTTAGATGTTTAGCATTATCATGCATTTACAAAATCATTAGGATTAGCATGTCTGAAATATCCTTAGTCCAAGAGTTTGTACTTTTCATTAAATGAAAGAGAAACAACTTCCCAGTCAAAATTTAACGCAAAAAAAATCAGAACTTTAAAATTATTGTCGCACAGGGGTAAGCTGGGAAAAGAAAGCAAACTACAACTTTAAGAGCTCAGAAAGAGAATAATTTGATTAGATAAAGAAAATAATTACCTTTGGCCTTGCTACTAAACATTCCTGCGACAGCTACCAGGCTTTCTTCACTTGTCTCATGGACCTACAATATTTATACCCATTAGATTAGAAAAGAGCTTGACATTGATGCCATTTTAATGATCATTCGACTCTTGATTGAGGTATAGTTCGTCTTTTTTAGGGCTCTTCATTTTTGTCCTAGTATTCTCATCTTTTCTCAATGAAAGTTTGGTTAATTAAAAAATATGGTTGATTTTTGTAGTTGGAAGAGATATTGTAATATCTATTACCTCAAGTTTGCAAATGAAGTAATCATTTAGAGTCATGAGAGTTAGAACTTTGTTTGACCAATTTCTTTTAAATGAAAAAATATTTAAAAATATTTCATTGATGTGATGTAGTGTTTAGGGGTGGGATTTTCTTTTTCTTGTTTTTGTTAGTTTATTAATGAATATGTTTTAAACAAGAAACAACTTTTTTATTGACAGGATCAACTCTTTTATGAGGGAGGGCATTGATGTTTAATATATTAACAAAACAAATGGAACTTTCATTCACTAAATGAAAAAAGACTAATGCTTAAGAGATACAAACATCACGTGGAGAGAAATAATACAAAAACAAAAAATTAAAGGAAAATAAAAAAGGCCACCCAAACATAAACATAATACTGAAAGTACTTGAGGGAATTTTTTTTAAACAAGAAACAAACTTCTTTTCATTAAGAGAATGGAAAGAGTCTGAGCTCAAAGTCCTTTAGTTTTGTTTTATTGATACTTGTAACTGCGACTCCAACCTCTCCCAAACCTTAACCCCCCCCCCCCCCGTGACTCCAGCCTCCCCCACCTCTCCTCTGCTACGCCGACACCTCCTCGTCGGCGGCCCCCTCCCAATTGTATGCCTTCCACAATTATGATCTCTCATTCTTTGCGAGGTAATGTTTTCTTGCATTTCCTCCAGATCAACCTCTTTTTCAATGACTTCTCCAATCCTATTGATCTATCGAGTGTCAATAAAGTTATGCTTGATGAGGGTTTCGATCCAAACCTACAATGTCTTGATACTCAGCCTGAGCCCCCTGAACAAATTTATTATTTTTCCAGAAACCCTTTTCCATCTCCTTCCCCTTTCGTGGATAATCCCCTACCTCCTCTTATCGACTTATCCTCCTCTTTTACCCTTATTCCCCCCAACTGTCCCATTTTCAAATCATGTCTCCCTAATTGACATGGCTCCCCCTTCACCTACCCCTCCTTTTCCTCTAAACCTTCTAGTTGACCCTATATTCTCCCACCTGTCTCCAACCCCCCTTTTAATATAGCTTCTTCTCGCATTGAACCCTACCCTCTCCATTATATTAGAAGATGTAAATCACCCTTGTTCCTTTGAAAGAAACTCAGCTTTGAACCCTGATTGTCAAGAAACTCATTGCTCCTCCCTTCTTTACAATCCATTCTCCCTTCCCTCTGCCTCCCATTGGCTATCGTCATCCTTCTCCCAATCCTCATTCCTTTGACCCTACACACCTATCACTCATTCGTTACCCAATGGGCTTGTGTCCATCAAGTTCTACCTGCTACCACTCTTCCTCCCAAGGCTTCTAATCCTCCCAATATTCTTGAGTCAGATTTGGAAGATGATTTAAGTGTTAGCAGTACTGATTCGACATCTAATCACCTGGATGATTTTTCTCAAGATCAGGATGAGTTTATTTCCCCTTCTGATTTAGCTGAACTAGCCTTATCCTCTCCATTGCCACCCCCTGAAGACCATCAGTACGCTCCAGTTGAGATTCTAGAGAAGTTTGCCAATATTATTTCTACTTGTGACCTTCAGTTAAAGGAATGTCGAGGTTCAGAAGTTTGCTTGGCTTAATGAGTTTCTCGGATTATCAAATTGTTTTGTTTGCAGCTTCAGAATACCCTTTTGTCTTTTGTGGTTGGCTTTGTGCTTGGTTTCTCGTGGCTCTTTGTTTTGGCGAGTGGATTTTAGTTGAAGGAATGTTGGGGTCCAGTAGTTTTGTTAAGCCATTGGAAGCTTTGTTTTTTGGGATGGATTACTAGTTTCCTTTTTTTAATCTTGTAGTTCAACATTTTGGTGGTTCTCAGTTTGGCTTTTGCATCTCTTGTTTGGCTCAATTCTCTTTGGTTCTTTGCAGTTCGTAGTTGTATTTGTTGTTAAAGCTGAAGTTTTCTTTGGATGCTTGCTTTATATTCTCTCATTTATTTTGTAGCCTTGTTTGGCTTTTCAGTCTTTTTGTTTCTCTCTGTGTTGTCATCTTTTTCCTTTTTGCTTCTGATGCTCTCTTTGTATCTTTTTGTTTTCTGTCTTTTTTAAGACTTGAATCTGAAGCTTTGCTTCTTTTCATATTCTTAATGAAAATTTTGTGTCTTGTTTCAAAACAAAAAAAAAAAGACTGAGCTCACAAATACCCAAGAAGGGAAACAAAAATTAAAGAGACAGAATAAAGAAAGAAAACATAATACAAGACTAAATGAGGATACATAGCTAAAGGAAAAAACAAGACTAAATGAGAGGGCCGAAGAAAAGCTTCCCATGTGGGAATTAGTATAGTAAATTAGTTCACTCGTTTGGGTTAAATTCTTGTGCAATCTTTTAAATACTTGGTTTGCTGTGAAATCCTCAATAAATAAACGGTTAGTCTCTAGTATTGAACACTTTTAAATCATAATAAAATCCTTTGGGTAAGATTTCTAGTGGAGCCAGTTTTCTCGAGTTCAATCTTTTATTCCTCATAACCGATCTCAATTTCTCATTTCCTCCCACCCTTTTCTTCTTTATCCCTTTTACTGCTTGTTTATCCCGGCCATAAATAAATACCTGTACGTTGGAGACAACTCTAGCAAGGGATTTAACGATGCCTTCAACAACATTTGTGTTTTTCGGATGCCTGCAAGATCAATAAAAAAGAATAATTAGTTAATAAAGGCTGGAATACACAGATGTGTCTCCAAAGAAAAAATAAAAACTAGAAGATTCCTCCATGCCAAACCTTCATTCTGAAGTTACACTTGACATCTTTGTAAGAACTATTGAAAATTCAAACTTTGTAATCAGAATGAAAAAAGTTCAATGACAACATTCCATTTGTAAAACAAAATAGGACCAAGTTAATAATAGCCATCACGCCTACACCATAGACTGAAAAACACATAAACAGCTTCAAAGCAAGTGTACAACAGAGTGAAAGATATCCGCAGCCGCACAAGGAAAGTCAAGGACCAAAGGGAAAACTTAAATAAATCAATTCAGAGTTCTATAAACAAAAAACCTGCAAACAGTAGCCGAACTAGCTGCTACAAAAAACTTATAGAAACGCAGCCCCATCAATCTTTTTTATTTTTGAAAAGGAAACAAATTTTCATTAAGATAATGAGAAAGAGAACAAGATACAAAGACCAAGATACAGAAACAAAGAGCAAAAAGAGACACAAGTACAACAATGAGGCCAAAAAGAACAAAACACTAAAAGAGAAAAACAATCTTATAAAGACTTCAAGCTTCAATCTACAAAGGTATAAAGCTCCAATCTTCCAATACCAAAAGCAACTAAGACCACGGCGCCAAAAGGAGAAAGCACTGCTATCCACCATTGCTATCACCAAAAACTGAGATATTAAAAATCAACAAAGGAGACAAAACAATTGGCCGAGCAAACTGAAGATCCACGACACTCTCTAAAATTTAACTGGCTGAGCAAACTTCTGATCCACGACATTCCTTCAACTGGAAACCACAAGTGGCGATAATGTTAGCAAACTTTTTTGGAATTTCAACGGTAGAGAGTTGCTGGCCTTCAGTCAACGGTAAAGGTGAAGAAATAGCAAGCTCTGCTAAATTAGATGGGGAGATTAACTCCTCTTGAACAGGAGAAAAGTTATCTTCCAAAAGTTCGAGTATCGAGTCAGTACTACTAACACTAATGTCTTCATCAAAGTCTGAATCAGGATGAGAGAGAGGATCAGAATCCTTGGGGAGAAGATTTGGATGAGTAACAAGCCCGTGTATCATAGAACTTTGAAAGCTAAAATAGGGAAGGATAGGGGTGAAATTAAAAGAAAAAGGAAAAGGAGAAGGAGAAGGAAGGCGGTCAGAGGATGGATTGAAAAGAAGAGATGAATAATGAGTTTCAATACAATCTGGATTCAAAACAAAGTTTCTTTCAAAAGAGATTGCATAAGGAAAACTAAAGCTATGTATTGAAGATAATTCAACTTATTTCTCATTATTCAAAAGAGGCAATCTGCCTTATTTATACCATATCCTCAACAAACATGCTAAAAATAGGATATAACAAACAACTTAATTTAGAGAGATACATGGAATAAATCTTAACAAATTAGCTTGACTTAACAAACTAGCTTGATTTCCTACACTCCCCCTCAAGCTGGGTGATAGATACTTTGCATGCCAAGCTTCAAAATGAGACCATCAAGACTAGGTCGATGAAGTGCCTTAGTCAATACATCTGCAACTTGTTGATTGATGGTACGTATTTCAACGTAATGATATTAGACTCAATTTTTTCACTGATAAAGTGACGGTCGATCTCAACATGTTTCTTTTTTTGGATAAGAAGCAATTTCATTATGGATATGAAATTACAAGAAGGCACAAGACCAGTTACAAAATAGATCTCCAATTACTTAATAGGATGTCATAACTATAGGCATGGAAAATGGGAGATAGTTTGCACCAGGATACAACAATAATAGTTAGATTTTCAATAAAGCTGGAGAAGTTTGTGCACTTATCCTGGAAGATCCTATAGTTCCTTTCTCTCC
>JBBMKA010000009.1:1256458-1266708 GCA_037833695.1 Sechiopsis laciniata | reverse complement strand
TGAGTTGTTCTCCCTCCATCCTTCTTTAACACTCATATTTTTCTTTTTAGATAGTGAGAAGAGACGGGGGAATTGTTAACAGAGAGGGGCCTTGTTCACCCATGTATCTTTCCAAAATGAAGTGGATGCTCCATTTCTAACCAAGTGAGAAGATCTCAACATGTTTCATTCGATCATGATGCACTGGGTTCTTAGCGATCATAGCTGACTGATTATCACACAACATTTCTATAGAGCCTTCCATTTTCACTTTTAATTATGTGATGAGACATTTCAACCAAATTCATTCACATATCCCAAGAGCTAGTGATCGAAACTCTGCTTCAACACTGCTTTGAGCTACAACTGGTTGTTTTTTGCTGCACCAAGTGACTAGGTTCCCCCATGCAAACGATCAATATCCTGAAGTTGACTTTCGATCGATCAGAGAGCCACCCCAATCTGCATCTGTGAAGACCTCCAAAGATCGACTTGTGGTCTTTCTGAACATAATACCTTTTCCAGGATCTTTCTAGAGATATCTCAAGATTCTATACACAACTTCCATATATTCTTTAGAAGGTTTCTGCAAGTTTGTGGTCTTTCTGAACATAATACCTTTTCCAGGATTGGTTTGATTCTACTATTGGCTTGCATGTATGAGAATTGAAGACGCCAGTTTACTTTCCACTTCCATAATTACTAAACCACCACCGACTGCTTGTACCGAAACTAAACTGCTTTCGATTTTGGTTTGGTTTTGCAGTTTTATCTTGCACCCCTAGTAAATGTTGATAATCTGCATAAGGATGAATTTTCAAGAAACAAAGAGGGGCTCCTTTAAGACTTCAAAAACGTTGAGCCATTTAATTTAATGAGCAACCTTCTGGAATACCAAATGTCACGAAAGAAACATCCAAGGATGGATTTGGGAGAGAGAAAAAATAGAATTTTCAAAGGGGTAGAAGGACTTGGCGCTGATGTGCGGAGTCTCATTAAATTTTATGTTTCACTTTTGGGCCTATGTTTCCAGGCTATTTTGTAATTATGCTGTAAGTATTATTTCTCTTGATTGAAGACCACTTTTATAAGGTCTTCCCAATTATTTTTTTGCAGGCTCTCTCTTTTTGTTTGCCTTTTTCTCTGCTATTATCTTTCGTTCTTATTACCTTAATGAAAGCTTGGGTTCTTTATCAAAAAAAATGGACATGAATTTCTAATTTGTATTTTAATTACAATTATATAAAATAAACTGGAATTAGTAAACTCACATATCAAAATTCTGGAAAAGAATCTTCAATGTTCTAGCCTCCATGCAAAAACCCTATCAAGATTGACAAATTCCAATAATTAGACACCTCTGCCCAAACAAAACAAAAAAAAAAAGCCAGAATTCAAACCACAAATTCAAATCTAATCAACTTAAATAGAGTTACCCTCAAATTTTCAAGAACAAGAATCCTATGCCACAGTGGTAGATCAAGAAAAGTAACCTTCAATAACATACTGAGGAAAACCTGCATTTGGTAAAAGAAAAACTACAGTTATAAAGATTGAGATTCTCTAAGTCTAAACTTCAATGTAGAATAAAGGAGAAGCAGTCTAATGATGTTCAAAGTTTTTCCATGAGAAGAAAAAAACTATATTTCTTAGATACAACAGAAATGTGACTAATATAGGTATTTTGATGAAATTGAATATTTTGATACAAATGTTGATGATAATGAGCTTTCAAACTTAGAGATTGATCGCAAAATAACAGAAAAAGAGGAATTAATGGAGTTATAACAATCAGAAGAGTGGGACTTGATGCAGAAAAGTAAGCTGAAAATTCCAGCTCTTTTTTTTTAAACAAGGGTAACCACGCCCGTCCTTAGACCAGGCACCGGGATACATCAAAGGAATGGAGACACGAGAGTTGTCTACAAATTATGGTCAAAGGTGAGTTTCAAACTTAGGACCTTAAAAAGAGCATATTTTCAAAGCCCAAGCCTTCGACCACTGTCCGAAAATTCCAGCTGTTTTAAACTTCTCATTTCTGATTTGATTTCTTCTTGTGGCATTCCTCCTCTTACTTTTAAAGATATTGAGTAAGAAATTGTGAAATTCTATTCTAAGTTATATCAAAAGAATCCAGATTCAAGGATGTTCCCTTCTACTTTGGTTGGTCTAAAGTTTCTGCAGATCAGAATTTAGCATTAATTTCCACATTTACTCAAGAGGAAACTTAGTTGGCAGTTAAAATCTTGGCCAAAATAAGGCCCGTTCCACTATGGAATTGTTTTTATGGAATTGTTTTTAAAGTTCTGGCCTATGTTGAAAGATATTTTCATAGATTTTTTTCTGATTTTTTTCTGAGATTCAGATACTGTAAAATATATCAAAAGTCATCGAGTAACATATAATTAGGAACGAAAACAGTGAGTCAGAAGGTCAGATACATATGAAGCATTCAACTCTTGGTACTGAAATTTGTGAACTAATTAAGATGAACATACACATACCAAGAGTTAAGGATGTCAAGCAATAACAAAACAACTACTAACAAAGTTCATGATCCAAATTATCATGTCACGATCAAAATTTTCATTCTCATAGAACAGACCTCACATTCAGTGATGAGGGATGTACTATATAGTCTGATAATATGCGCAACTGACCGCAAGACTATGCGTCGGAAATAAGGCTCCCCTGCTTCCCCTTCAAGCTAAGGTGACATGAAAATGAGGCAAAAGGAATCCAATTTGTTACCAAGAACTCAAAAGGCATGGTTATCGAAGCTAGAGATTTATTCAACTTATTCAACGAAGTTTCCAAATCAATCACCTCAGCATTTGTACGAAGTGATGTCATGAGAAGAGAACATATCTGATGGCGCAGAACCTGTTAAATTTTTAAGCAATCATTTAAACTTTAAAACTTTCATAAACAAACACATATAATTGTCAAAACAGAGTTTCCTCAGTAGCTATAGTAAATCACCTGCTCATATGGAACTAATATCCTGAAAACAGCTACATAATTTGACAAAATGAACCTGCAAGCAACAAATAAAATATTAAAAGAAAAAATAAGAAGAAATGACATTCATTAAATCAAAGAAAAGTTACAAAGAGACTCCCTCAAGAACTATATAAGTAAACCTTATACAATCAAAGATCCCAATTCCAAAATGGCAACAGTCATTTCACAACAACACGCATGCCTCCTGACTAAGGGGTAATAAAAATGAACCCAATTCTTTTTAGGCCGATTGTATCCCTTTTCTTCTTTTCATATTCTTAATGAAAAGTTGGTCTCATGTTTCAAAAAATGAACACAATTGCACAAGAAACTTGTGAGAACCTTTTCACGTGCATATTCTAGAAGGGGTAAAAATGGAATTACAGAGGAGACAGTAAATTAGTGGGATGTGTCTTTTGCTATCCTTGTAGGGGGGAGGTGAGAGATTTGGTTAGGAGGGAGATTTTGTAGCTTATGCATTTTGGTAAGGTTCAGTCTATAGAGGAGAGGTTTCCATACCAGTTGGTTCATGGTCCATTGGTTACTATTGTTTTTAGCTTGAATTTAGTGAGTCATCATTGCGAGTTCCATTGGTTACTATTTTATCGTGTTGTTATCTTGTTCTGGTTGATATTGATGTTTCCTTGATGCAATCATGGATAAAAATGGATTTGGTGGCAAATGAATTCTTGGAACTCTGTCATTTTAATATATAAGAAGTTAAGATTTCTCTAAGGAAAGGACGTGCATAAAAAACTGCGCAACAAAAGGAGCCCAAGATACAACAAAAAGTGCCTTCAATTTCCTGATCATAATTTAGGAATACAAAATGAGAAATTCGTTGCTTACAGGCTTGAAGCAAGGGAATAGGAAATCCCTTGTCTCCTTTTCACTCCTGCAATGATGTCACTTCGTATGTCATCATTGTTCTTAATTTTGTTCTTTGTCTTATCTTGTTCTTTGTTGTCCTCTTTCTTTCTTTTTTTTTTTTTTGTTCTTTTTTCAACAACAATCAACACTTCTTTTTCTTTTTCTTTTTTTTGTTATATTTGACTGTCCGGCCAGCTTACGCACACCTAGACTATTGTCATGGGACACACCGCTTAACCACAATACTTGGATGTCAAGAAAACCCATAGAAATTAATTCCTAGTTAAGGTGGTCATCGTGGATTGAACCCATCACCTCTTAGTTACTTAAGACTCTCTTGACCCGTCACTCCATGATGGTTAGAAACAACACTTTTTATTGATTGATGAAAAGAGGTTATTGCTCGAAGATACAAGATCCACAAGGGAGCGAAAGAAAGCAATTTTTTTTTGGTTCTTATTGTTTCGTTCCTTTTCTAATGATTTTTTCTTTTCGTTATATTAATGAAAGTTTCTTGTTTAAAAACATGAAGGATTCAAGATAGAATAAAAGAGATTCTTACTCTAGTATATCAAGGGCAAAGGTGCGCTGAAAAGAAATGGGGCGTAACCAAGTAGCCTGGAGAAGAAAAACAATGTCATTTACTGAGAAATTGGACAAAGCCATTTAATCACAATGTCCCTATTGCAGATAACAGAAAAGATATAAAACACCAAAAAGAAGAATTTGAAGATGCAAATTAATTTGTCAAAAAAAAACATAGAAAAAAAATCTAACTAACTACAGCATAACGATTTAAAAGGTGGCAAGAAGTATCTTAATTTACAAACTAATAGCTTAAAGTAAGTACATACAGATCCACCTGCAGCAAGAGCTGTCAGATCTTCGAGCAATTGAAGCCCAAGCCTCCCAGCTTTAGTCAAGTTCTCTCGCTTCAACAACGGCCCTCCAGAAAGAGATCCATTTTTCAATGTCCTAACCATGCAAGGATTAATAAAATATAGTTCAAGTTGTAACACCATGCTTACGGGAGAATAATGACAGTTATCTGTTTTTATTTTCTTTCGTCTAGTATTGAAAGTTGTATCTTGTTCAAAGAAAGAAAAAACAAATCTCCGAACTAATAGAGAATGTAAAAAAAATTAGAACATAGAACAGAACATAATAAAGATAGTTTTTTTTTACAAGATAACAATACTTTTTCACTGATGAAATGAAAAGAGACAAATGCACAAATTACCATCTTCAAAGAAGATAAAATAGAACAAAAGAGAAGCAAATAAGCAAAAATATAAGAAAACCAAAGAAAAATTCAGAACAAAGTCTTAAGAATATGAACAACATGAAAACTAATGGGAAAGAGCGCCAGTTATGATGAAATGGAGAAAATCCAAAAAGGAAAGAGGGCACTAGAATGACGCTTTGAGTAGCATGATGTCAAAATGACAAACTGTCAAGTAAGAATCAAATATTGTCTGATAACTCTCAAACCAAATCTCTGAACAAAGTGTTTTAACTGCATTCACCCAAATAGAATTCGAGATATATTTTCTTTTTTAATAAATTCAATAAAATCTGACTGAGGTTGAAAAATTGAGAAGCTCGAGCCAACACAACAAATTCATACTCAAGCACGTCACCCCATCTTCTAAATTTGAAACTGCCCACTTAGCACTTTAGATGAATTAAGGATTAAACATGCTTTCAGTAAGTTTAAGTGTGAGCAAACTCAATGCACTTATAACACTATTTTCTGCAGCATTAACGTTTGTGACAGAAACAGCTAAGCACGTAATATTTATAATGCATAGAAAACTGTGAACTATGAGAGAAAAGTGATGTCAATCAAAAGATAAGCATACTCTGAGCTAATGATGTTACGATCAACATCAGCAGTAACCATACTGATTCGAGAGGTTTGACTTGCAGTACCAAACTTTCCCGCTGGAAGTGACTCGGCAAAAATTACATTATCAAAAATCAAAGCTACTGCTTGCCTAAAGGTAGCAGCTGCAGTACTGCATAGCACTCAAATGAAATATATTTTTTAGATAGCTGAAAATTAGCAAGTAGCTGATGAATAATAATCATATTAGAAAAGGACTTCACAAATGTAAATTCTATAGACTAAATACCGACGTACTTTCGAACACTATCAGAAGATCTATTATTTTCTAAAAGCCGAATACAAATGCCAAGAGCTTGAGCCATATTTTCCTGCAGTAATAGAATTGAAAATTTTTTGCTTCAATGATAAAGTTACTATTTAAATAATAAAGGAGATAATATTTTCTGTATATTTCACTAGGGTGAGAAAGGGGTTCTTAAATAGAAAAAAGTCATAAACAAAAAAAAAAATTGAAGGAAGCAAAAACATTTTCATTGATAAAGTGAAAGTGTTACATAGAACTCTATCGAAACAATGATAAGGGCCATTCAAAGAGAAAAATAGATAAGATAAATCAGTAAATACAAACTCGATAGTGTGAGATACAATAAAACAAGAGATGGGTGTTGAATGGGCTTGTATGTTGATGTCAACATAGCCAAGAAATGCATTTATATTAGCTTGCGTACCAAAAAAATGAAGCTTGTGTGCCGAGAACTGATTTTGTAGGATATGGCCAAAGGAAGGTGAAACAACAGAAGTCAGTGGAGATCAAAAAAGAATTCAACGTTGCACAAGGTTGTTGAGAAGATAAAATGACGAAGAACTCGAACATTGGCCCTACCACAACTTCAAATCTCATCACCCCTATTCTCGGGGAAGATAGCCATGGCGGAGCCAAAGAGCACCACGAGAAGTCTCGTGTGAAGAGAAATGTTGATAATGATTTTGTTGTAACAACCTGGCGAAGATAGGTCATAACTTTGTCAACTAAGTTTACAAGGAAAAAAGTCACGATGGCATCAAAGTTGAGGAGCAGATATCGTTCACTCCCTAGTGACAGAGGTCGCACTCAAAGGAACCAGACACGGGAAGGAGAAAAGAGTCATCTTAAACATTCTGAAAAGAGAAAAATGGTGCACATTGCCTCAAAAATGGGGGTGGAGGGCCAGAAGGTCAATAGATGAAGAAACAAAAAGGATCAACAATTGCTGGTGAAAAAAAAAGGATGGTTTAGTCATCAAGAAGATGGTATGTATAGAGGTTACCGTCAAAGTTCCATCACTGGGAAGAAGTGTCGTCATTAGGAGGAGTCAAGGCTTTGGGAGAGCCGGAGAAGTGATAGTTGGTAAATGAGGAAGGTGTCAACGCCATAAGGTTGCGAGTCCTTATTCCGTCTCTATTGTCTCGATAATGAAAGGTTTCACTCCCTTCGCTCTTAAGGCTTTTCTTATGTAGGTTCACTGATCATGTCAAATAATCGCTATGCGATGCGATGGCATATGCTTCTGTCAAACTTTATACTTTATGTTCATAGAGCTTGGTTTCGAAAGATGACTTCAATCTCTCGACAAAACTAAAGACCCTGTCTTTCTCTAAGATGTGTATGATTATTTCTCACAATTGACAATCTTCACGAAACAGCAAAGAAACTCTTACACCACAAGAACCAACCCTTATCAACTATCGAGAGAGGGTGGATGCAGAAGAATTCCTTCTTCATATGAACTACACTATCTACTTTAAGCCACAAAAAATCTTAAGAAAACCTTGGTGTGAGAATTTGAAAAAATTCTAACACCAAGGTTTATCTCCCTACTTCTCCATACCGTTTGGAAACAAAAAAGATCTACAAGAAAACCTCTCTCAAGGATTGAGGCACAAAGATGGACACCCCTTCTTCTAAGGCTTATAAAAATCCCCAAACAATTACAGAAAGTGGCACGTCGACAGAGAAGCAAAATCTAATTACCTGTCCATTTTCTACAAGTGAATGAAGTATTATTTCTTGCACAATGGCCATCTTATGGAGATAAAGTTTTATAAATGGTCATTACCTCACTTTCGGGATGTAAACGAGATTGAAAAATTATTAGTATAGTTTGGAGTGTCTTCAACTGAACAGTCTCATCTGATACTTCAGCGTGCTGCGGAAGGATAAATTTATATCAGAACAATGTAAAAATCCATTTTCATGTTGAACTTAACATGTCAAAGGGGAATCAAACTCATATTATTCAAAATATTCTTTTTATCGGAAACATACCATCATTTCATTGATGTGATGAACTAATAAAAACAATACAAAATGAGAAAGAAAAACAATCACAATATGAAAAAGGCTACAAAAAAGAACACCTCTAATTAGCCAACAGAGAGGATAAATTGTAGTTTTGTTCAATAAGAACCTACGATTTCATTTAGAGAAACGAAAGTATATACACAGACATGCCATTGTGCCTACCGTAGCTACACATCTATTCAACTTAGACGAATCACAATGAATACCCAAGACAGCACTCTTAAGTTAATTGATCTTCAGGCCTAACATCAATTCAAAAAAGGACAACATTCAAGTTTACAAAAAAAATAAAAAGAAAATGAAAACATACCGAACAAAAGAAGAGAGTATCTTCTATGAACAAAAGATGTGAAATGTAAGTCCTCTTCCTCCCCACACAATGTTTCTCTACTCCAATCAGACCAACGAGAACATCCATAACTCAAGTGAAGATATTAAAAAGAAAATTTTAAAAAAAAAATAAACGGTTCTACTTGGTCTAAGCCCATATTCCTAATAGCCTTAATTTTACCCCTCAACCAACTAGTACGAAAAATAGAAAATTTAACATTCCAAACACAACTACAAGACTCCTAGCCACTTGGTCATAAGTGTTTTCAAAGTCAATTTTGAAGATCTCTCCTGAACCATTGAGTGAGCTTAATAAAAATAATAATAAATAAATAAAACTCTTGATGTCACCGGAGTTTAGGTCTTGGGACGGGCATGGGTACCCCGAGTATAGGGTAGCAAAGCTCCAACTTCCCGATAATAAGAAAAACAAAAAAATAATAATAATAACTGAAACTAGCTTAACATAACAAAGGTCGCTGATCAACTCAAATAAAATTTTATTGATGAAAAAACCCAATCAGCATATTTAGCCCTTATTGTAAATTGTAACCAAAGTAGTCGATCAAATAAAGTCAACAAGATTTATAAATACTCATAACGCTTAAAGCAATACCCCGTGACTACTATCAATAACTTACATCTTTCAGGGTAAAGAGTATTTCTTTCAATGCAGAAGAACTGACTGCATCATGAGATATGAGCTTTTGTAGAGATGAAAGTCCAATGACACTCAACTTTATAGTTTTGGCTTCGCATGCCAGCAAAAATATTCTTAATATGTCTTCATTTTCTGCAATATCACTGGGACTTGACATTGATCGAAGCTGCACATCGACAAAAACAAAATAATAATAATAATTAATAACCATTGTCAAATGCAGAAAATTCCCACACTTTATGCAGCCAAATTCGCTACAAACTAATCTTTCGAAGCATAGATAAGGAATTATGTTGCAGCATTCACAATTCATGGACCGATGCTAGTAGGTTGCAACACTAGCCATCTAGCCAGAAACTTCATTCAACCATAAAGAAGTTGAAATTTATAACACTTCAAGTAAAATTGAAGAATATATCCATTTCCCTTGAAAACAACCCAGACCAACAAACACAAATACACACACAGACAAACAGAACAAAATAGTATTGGGACAAAAAATAAAACACTCTTTACTTGTTTCTTCCCTTTCATTCCACTTCAACCAAACAGAAAATTACAGAATTACAAGCCAGAACTTCAACTCGCACAGTTCCACTCAGCCATTAAAATTGAATCAGCACATACAATTACAACTCAATCGTGACGCCAATTAAACAAACAGTTCCAGTTAGAATAATAATAACAGCAAGTATGGGATTGGACCTTTAAAATGGCGTGTTCAGCTCCATCTTTGACGGCCGGATGACGGCGGCGAGATTCAACAGACAACGCGCGAAGATCAGATTCCAGTACAGCCATGAAAGCCATGACGAAAGCGGCGGAGTGAGAGTTCGTCAGTGACCAAACGCGGGCTGTGGCATTTCAGAGCGAAATGGTAGAGAGATCAAACGTGCTCTGAGATCAGATGAAGAAATTCGCGGGAGACAGAATGTTAGATCTATTGCGAGAAATGGCGAGCGGGTGAAAACGGTGAATGTTGAAGAAACACTGTTCAGGTAGCGATTTTGCACGTGGGTTTCACACGTGTGGATAAATGCCTTGGACCTCAACCCCCTTACGTGTGAGCTTTTTCTATTTCTTGGAAAATAACTATCATTTTTAAGGACTAAATTTAAATAGAAAAAATGGAATTTTTTAGGGAGATTTGCATGTATATTAGAAAAAGCCTAAAATATTACATGTATAGTACAATATTGAAAGTATTTGCACACATA
>JBBMKA010000009.1:1235479-1255537 GCA_037833695.1 Sechiopsis laciniata | reverse complement strand
TGGTTTAGTCATTCTCATAAATTTTAATGCTATTATTTAATTGATATGGAATGCTATCGTGCCCAATTAATTAAATAATAATATTAGAGTTTGATGCTGGGTCAGAGTCAATAAAATATGATAACATGACTTTTCCAAGTAGGTAGACTAATTCTTTGAATTCAAAAAATTTAAATTAAATGTGTTAGCCTATGATCAAGATTATTTATTTTTATTGTTTTACTTAGGATTTCATTCAAAATACCTAAAGCTCCATTTTTATTTGTTTTTAACATTGAGAAGTTAATTAAATAGTTCATTTGAGATTCGACCTGGTTTCACTATTTTTACTAGAGTTAGTTAATCAGTTTTTATTTTGGCGGGCTTCGACAACCCGACCACAAAGCTGATGAATTTGTAAACATTTTTTTTTTTTTAAAATGAAACTTTAACCTCGATTTCAGCCTGGTGGATATAAAATTGGGTGCTGCGTTTGGAGGCTTGCGATCAGGCCGTAACGGTGTGTGTCGGAGAAGTGAACTCAGGTCCGTTGATTAATGGAGTGTCAATTTCGTTATTATTTACCGAAGTACGGGCACTTTCTTTATACACACACCTCCACGTATAAAGTAACTCACTACACCCACATTGACGGATATAAAGACGAGTGCGTGCAAAGAGACACAGAAAATGGGTGCGTAGTTTTTTCTTCACGCGTTAGTTCATTTTCGCTATCAACTATTTCCCCTGACCGTCGTCAACCAAGAAAAAGCAACAACAGAAAGAGAGAGATCGCAAGAAACAAGGCCAGAGAATTTAGAAGCGATTTTGAAGGAAGAGAGAAGCAGAATCGGCGATTTTCGAGGGTGAAATTTGGAGTGAGATTGAGCTTGTGAGTTTGTGAAATTGGCCAAGAACGTGAGCGAAAGTGAAGTGAAGTGAAGTGAGGGAAAGAACGATTGGTGAAAAGAGATGAAACACATTTTCAAGAAATTTCATATAGGAAGCAATCACGAGCCGAATCGGTCCAACGAGAATCCGTCGCCTGTAGCTGCGTCGCCGCCACCATGTGTTTCTGATAATCGTCCGGCTTCTGCTCCGGGGCACACTTCCGGAAACTCTCCCTCGAGTCCTTCGTCGTCGCCGTCGCCTGGAACTGCTCCTCCTGGTGGCGGAAGCGCGACTTCGGTTTCCATGGCTCACAATCGGTCTGATTACTTTTCTTCAGAGGAGGAGTTTCAGGTTCAGCTTGCCCTAGCTATTAGCGCATCGAATTCTGACTTTCGGGATGATCCGGAGAAGGATCAAATTCGAGCTGCGACGCTTTTGAGCTTGGGAAATCATCGGATTGATTCCACTGCCAGGGACCAGGGAGATGCTGCCGAGACGCTCTCGAGGCAATATTGGGTAAGATTTTTGCTTTTTGTGAGTTCATTGGACCTCGTTTCAGTCTCAACTAAATAAATTGAACTCAACTAATGAGATGAAAATTCAAGATTTATGTTGCTAAAAAGTAAGAACCAATAGTTATTATATCGCTGAATCCATTGCACTAGGTAACCTACTGATACGAGGTTAAGTGCACGGACTCGTTTATTTATGGTTGTATTTGGGCACTCTTTTATTATTAAGTTTACATTTATAAACATACATATATAGATACACATACATATATACACATACACATTTTGAGTTAACATTATAAGCATATTGAGTTCAAAGAAGATTTCGATTTATCATAATCTACTGCATCATTCTTGTAGCGAGAATTTAGTGTATCTTTTTTTTTCCATGCATTTGCATGTCTGTGGGATCGTTCATTTGTCAAAAATAGATTGACCACGTCAAGGACTGAAATTTAAAAATTTCTTGATCATAAAACCATCAGGCACACATAATGGTAGAGTTGTCTATGCCATGGGATAAAATCACGATCCCCTTTGGAAATAAACATCTAAGGGAAGTATTAAAGAAGCAGATTTCAAACAGAAAGTCAGTAATGAATTGTTTTAACGATACTTATGTTTAAAATATACACTGGTAGGGCTGGACTTGTTTTTCTTTTTATGTTGCCTTAATATTCTTTTTTTCTTGCCACTCTACACCGTAGTAGGACAATTCAGCTTTATCTAATATTGGTATATGTATTTAACTTCTTTGGGAGGGGGTTATATCTTCCTCCTGCCCCTTAGTTGTTCCTTTTCTTTTGCGTCTATTTTATATCTTTGTCTTTTATACAAATATCTAACATTCATTTTATTGCACTTTAAGGAATATAATCTGCTTGACTATGAAGAAAAAGTTGTCAATGGGTTTTATGATGTCCTCTCTACGGATTCAGCAGTCCAAGGAAAAATTCCATCTCTATCTGATATTGAAGCAAGCTTTGGTAGTTCTTGCTTTGAAGTCGTGATGGTCAATATGACTGTTGATCGTGCATTAGAAGAGCTGCTGCAAATTGCTCAATGTATTGCAGATTGCCCCGGCACTGAGGTGAGAGTTCAGAGGCTGGCTGAGCTTGTTGAGAGACACATGGGTGGACCTGTAAAGGATGCCAATTTTATGCTAGCAAGGTGGATGGAAAGAAGCACAGAATTAAGGACTTCACTTCACACCAGTGTATTGCCTATTGGTTCTATTAATATTGGGCTCTCAAGACATCGGGCATTGCTTTTCAAGGTTGGTAGTAACTAGTAACAAACTCTCTTAGACACTGTAACATCATGCAATCGATCTTAACTGAAGATTTTATGGCTCCATGAGCAATCATGGTAGTTTATAATGTATATCAGAGTTTTTTTTTATGGTTAAGAAACAATTTCAATATCTTGAAATTGTGGGCCATTACAAAAGACTACTCCAGTTAGAGAGTTGTGTAGAGAAACTGTAAATAGAAAAGTGGGGAGAGTGTTTGAGCCACAATACTACAGTAAGGAAGTACAATAGATTCAAAACAACGAGCAAAGAAGGACGATTTGTCTTGGAAGATCGTGTTGTCCCTTTCTTGCCATAGGTTCCACATGAAAGCTCTTATAAAACAGTCCCAAATGGCTCTGGCCTTCTTCTTAAAAGGGTGTCCCTCCAAAGCAGATGCAAGCATGATATGAG
The DNA here is from genome assembly GCA_037833695.1 of Sechiopsis laciniata. NCBI lineage: Eukaryota > Viridiplantae > Streptophyta > Magnoliopsida > Cucurbitales > Cucurbitaceae > Sechiopsis > Sechiopsis laciniata. Next base: position 1,252,450 of record JBBMKA010000009.1, on the reverse strand, counting down.
GATCCCTAGGCAGAGGGCAGTTCCAATTAAAAGTGCACAGTTCCAATCAGAGTTTTCTTATGAGAGATGATGGCTTGTCAAATCTAATAATGCATGTGGTTTTACCGTCAATATTAAGAGCTAGAAAAAGTTTCGTTTCTTTTCTTTAATAATTTTTGGGTTAGAGGGTTCTCGACCCCATAAGGTTTCACGAAAATAAAGGTCTTGGAGTGATGAGTTCTGAGCATACATGTTTTAATAATATTATTTAAGCTTTATTATAATAATTGTTTTTTAACCAAAGCTTTATTGGATTTATAAGAACATACTTCTTTCTTCCCTGGATATAGGTGTTAGCTGACAGTATCAAGATGCCTTGTAGGCTTGTTAAAGGTAGTCACTATACTGGTGTTGAAGAAGATGCTGTAAACATTATAAAGTTGGAGGATGAAAGGTATATCATTGTTCTGTTCCATTCATTTCATGATTAATGGCACTTTTGAATTTTTAATAACTGGGTGAAAAGAGTCGTACGTGTTAGATAGATACTCTTGTGTTTGGGTAATGTAATTTTTAATAACTGGGTGAAAATGATCTTAAGATTGTTCCTGTTCCTGAAGCTTGGGGTTTAAGAAGTCCAATGCACAACATGGGTTTAGTTTAGGAGAATGGGGAAAATTCCTCCCATAAATGGAGGCATTTCTTATTGTTGGTTGATATAATTAAATTTACCCTAACTCACCAGGTTGAGCTTTTGGGTTGATTGGTGATTTAACACAATTAAACATGGTATCAGAGGGAGAGGTCCTGAGTTCAAAACCTTGCACATTTCTCAACTTTTCAAGCTGTTAGGATCCCACATCGGAAAGAGTGGAGCTCATGTAGCAATATATAAAAAGGTGGACTATTCCTCCATCACCAATTGGTTTTGAGATGAATGTCCAACTATCTAATACAAGCCTACAATTGAGGGGGAGTGTTGGTTGATAATAATTAAATTTACTCCAACCCATCAACTTAAGCTTTTGGGTTGATTGGTGATTTAACACAATTCAACACTTAATGTCTAAAGGAGGTCGGTTGACTCTTTGTACCTCAGTTCTCTCTAGCATTCCGTTATATTACCTATCTCTGTTTAAAATGCCCCCCAAGTGTCACTGGTTTTTGAAAGGATGATTTGGAAGTTTTTTTTGGGCTGGAAATGAATCAATTAGTTTGAACCATCTAGTTCATTGGAGTAAAGTCTCTCGAGCAAAATCAATGGGAGGATTAGGTATTGGTAATATTCAGCATAAGAATTCAGCCCTTCTAGCAAAATGGGGAGGGAGATTTTACAATGAGCCCGATGCATTGGTGCCAAGTCGTTTCTAGCATACACATTAACACTTTTGGTTGGCAACCTTCACATAAATCTATTTCAAGTTTGAGAAGCCCATGGAAGAACATTTTAAGAGAATGGGGAAAATTCCTCCCATTAACTGTTCCGAAGATTGGGAATGGCGGTAAGAGCCTCTTTTCACATGATGTTTGGATTGACTCAATTGCTCTTAAAGAGTCCTTCCCGAGTTTGTATTCATTATCCTCTAACCAAGATGGACCTATATCCTCCTTTTGGGACACTTCTATTCTAGCTTGGCAATTTGAATTCAGAAGAAGGCTTAAAGACAATAAAGCTGCTGCCTTTGAAGATTTTTTGGGATTGGTATTGTCAAAATCACTTGGAAATGCTCCTGATATTTTAACTTGGCCCCTGGTATCTTCTGGCTCATTCTCAGTGATGTCAGCTTTGACGTTCTTGGGAGCAAATTCACCAATGGATAAAGACTTGCACAAGGTTATTTGGAAATCTAAAAGCCCAAAGAAATATAGCGTGTTCTTTGGATAGTTTTAAATGGCAGATTGAACACAAACGAAACCACATTTTGCAGCACTCAATCTGCTGCCTATGCTTTTCTGACTTAGAAAGCAGTAACCATGTTCTATTTTCATGCCATTTTTCTGCTTGCTGCTGGTCTAGACGGCCGACTTCTTTCAAATTTTCGGTATTTTCAAACTGTGCTAGACAAATACCTATCAACTTCTGATTGGTCCTCCATTTCGCAAAAAGGCCCCGTTTCTATGGATTAATGCTATCAAAAGCTTGCTCTATGAGCTATGGTGGAAAGGAACCAGTAGGTTTTTCAGGATTCCTAATTCACATGGCTGTTGAGGTATGAATCAGCTCGGTTAAAAGCTTCATCTTGGATGATTTTCTCAAAGGCCTTTGCAAACTACTCACCCCAGGATGTCTTTAGAAGCTGGGAAGCTTTCATCTAGTTACTTGTTCTAGCTATGTTCTATATTCCTTTTTAAGATCCATTTAGATCTCTGCTTGTATTTCTTTCATTTTTTTCATGTTTTTTTGCTTGTTTCTTGTACTTTGTAATATTCTTCATTTTCTCAAAGAATGGAATTGTTTCCCGTTTCAAAAAAAAAAAAAAACACATGGCAATGATGGACATGGTAGCTTACCATTTTCTGAAAATGTTACCAGAATATAGTCATAGTAAGGGCATGCTGAGTAAGGTACATTGATATTCATTCTTCTCACGTTTTGAAGCCTTTCTTTCATTCTTTATTTTCTTTTTCTAAGATGTTTTATGGATGACACATGTGTTGAATGGTGGTTTAACATATATTAATGAAAATTTTGTTTCTGTTTTAAATAAAGTCTCATGTACATCATTGGCTTACTTCTGTGCTATGAAGACATATACTTAAGTTTTAGTAACTTATTTGTGTCTAGTAGGTTCGATACAAGATTTGTGTTCCAATTAATTTTAATTTACGCGTTGAGCAAAATATGTGAAATTTCTCTCATTCAACATCATTCATGTATATTTATCTAAGTATTATATATTGTCCACCCTACAAAAAAATTGTTTTTTTTTTCCTTTTCGGATGTGTGAACCTCCGGTAGGCTATCACCTAAGTGCATCTTGAGCTCTTTTTTTTTTTAAAAAAAATCTTAATGCCTCTATTTAACTCAATCTTCAAGTAACTTTTTGGGGGTGTTTGGTTGTTGAATTTATGGAGGATTTAAAATGAGTATTTACCAACTACTCCTTGAAGAACCACATCCAAACAAGATATTGTAACTATTCAAAACAACTCCTTATTTTTTCTACTAAAAATATCTCCTCATTTCTAATTACTCATTTCCAATCATTCATTTGTAACTACTCAAAGTAATTCCTCATTTCTAATCACTCCTTTCTAATCATTCATTTCAAACTATTCAAACTAACTCATTTTAATCATTCGTTTTTAACTACTCATTTCAAATCGACATCCGAACAAGCTATGGTCTCTAACTCCTCTATAGAAAAACCACATCCAAATGAGTTTTTTGCTGCAACTCTCAATTTCTAACTATTTAAAATAACTCTTCAAACTAACTCCTCATCCAAAACCTCATCCAAACACCTTCTCGGGATTTCCCTCAGGATTTTTATCACCAACAAGTGGAATTCCTTCTTGGTATTTATTGTAATTTTTTATGGCCTCCTCTGTTAGTTGAGTTGTTATGTCTTGTGGATAATTTTGTAAATGTCAGTCTTTATGATTCTAATGATGTCCATTAGCTATATTAATTATGTTATCATTATTGTTGGTGCACATTTCTATTGAAACCAATTGAAATGAATAAATATTTTCTGCTTTCAGGGAGTTTTTGGTTGATCTAATGGCAGCTCCTGGAACACTTATACCAGCGGACATATTAAGTGTAAAGGACACCAGTACCTTTAATCCTTACAACCCTAAAGTGAGCAAAATTCCTTCTCTTCACCACTCCAATGATGTTGGAATTTCTTCAACGGCACCATCGCATGAGGAAGGCCGCAACCAAAACTTTGAAGCAGAGGCCAGCTTACAAGTGGGCTATGGAAGGACAGAGTCTGTGCCGTCAAGCTCAGGTGTGCATGATGACATTTATGTTTTTTCTGCCGTACCTGCTAGAATTCCTCCCGATTAATGGGAAATCTTTTCCTGCTAGGTACTGGGACTTCTCGGTACAAAGGGGCCCTTTCAGGTGATACTAATGTTAGACTGAATGTCAATGTAGTTCCATTTGGTCAAAGCACCGAGGATTCCAAGAATCTTTTTGCAGATCTTAATCCCTTCCAAATAAAAGGAACTGGAAAAAGTTTCATTCTTAACAAATCCTCTGATAATAAATTTGAGGAGCTCCAGAAACCCATTATTGGACATCCTCCTGTTCCGTTGTGGAAAAACCGGGTTGCTTTCAATGCAGTTCCCAAGAAAAAAGAGTACGACTATATGGAGGGCCGTTTTCCAAAAACTAATCGTGGATCTAACGACCATAATATGACATTGTCTTCTTCTGCCAACTCTACTGTCTCTGAAAGTGTCAACTCTGGTGGTCCAGGAACATCAATCGACTCAGGTGTATCAATTAGAAGTGCTGAAGTTGGAAGTTCTTCATCTTATATGAACTCGTGGCCGACATCTACCATGATTGAGTCTAATATTTTGCCTTTGATTGGCGAAGAGAATAGGAAGGCCAATGGAGAACATTCTGGAAGTAAAGACTTGCATGATGAAAAGGTTGATACTGTTGATGGACACGATAATTTGATCAGATTTGATAATCGTAGAAAGTTCACATATGACAAATCTGTTGAGTCCAATTTGATATTGAAGGATCCGGGAAGTCCCATCATTGAACCAAGTTCGAATAGGTTTGAGCAAGTTTATGATGATGTGGATGTTGGCCAATGTGAAATACAATGGGAGGACCTCATTATTGGTGAAAGGATTGGACTAGGTACGTTATGGCTGATCAGAATCTTTCTATCTATCTCACAATCAGTAAAGGGGCGCATGATATAATGCTCTCTCTTCTTGTAATTGTTTAAACTCTTGAGTTAGTTTAATAGTTTACCTTTAGTTTCCTGGAGATCTTCATTCTTATTTTAATTTCATGTTTTCTATATATAGGCTCATATGGAGAAGTTTACCATGCTGATTGGAATGGCACAGTGAGTTATATTAACTCTATTTTTATGTTATTGCATTCAATGGCCAGTCTTCCAACCTTCAATTTTTCATTTTGCTTTGGGATGCGATAACTTGTCTGATTTTAGTTTTTTATTTATATTATTTATTTTTTTACCAAGATTCAAGTTGATACTTGTAACTCTTTGGTTATGATAAAATGCTCGAATTATTATGTTGAAATTATTAAACTACCTCTAAACCCTGAATATTGTGTTAAAATTATTTAACTACCATTAAATCTAAAAGCTTGGACTAATTAGATACGATTTTTTTAATACCAATTAATTTGATTTATAAAACCAAACCGTAATATTAATATGTGGGTGTTGACGAAGCTTGCGTGTCGAGAACTTGGAAAATTCCGAAAGATACTTCCCTCAAATCTTGAAATATGGCCGGCGATGAGAAAGAAGATGTTAGTGTTGTTGCAGTCCGAAAACAGACGATGTATGTGAAAAGAGCCTGATGCGATGCCTAAGAAGAAAATAGCTCGACATAGAAATTGCACCAGAGAAGTTTTGGTGCTCACATCACGATCGACATCGAGATGCCAAGTCATTGCCATTGGAAACGTCGGGGGAGTTGTCACAAATTGCATCAGAAGATGAGTTGTCGTCAAGGACAACGCCTTGTGCTCATGTCATGATTGACAACGAGATGGCAAGTCGTTGCTATTGGGAGCGTTGGAGAAACATTTTTGAGAATAGAAAGTACGCCAGAGAAAACAAGCAACACATGGAGATGTGAATGGCTGGAGAAGAAGGAGCAACATCGGCTACAGTGAAATCGTGTTGGAGGAGAAGGGTCTCATTAGAGGGAAAGTATGTTGGAGAAGAGAAAGTACGTTGGAGTAAACACAAGGAGATGCAAATGGTCGGAAGAGAAAGAGTGGCATAAACAATTGTGAAGATGAAAACACGATATTGCAGTGTGATACTGACAAACACACAAGGTGAACGCACGAATGACGGAGGAGAAAACACGAATGGTAGATGCATTTTGTAGAGGGAAACCTTTCCTCCTCCTTGACGCTGGAGTGGTGTGGTGTCGAAGGTGGAGGAAAGAAAAGATAAGGCTCGCTAGGGTTTGTGTTGAGAGCGTTTAGAGAGAGGGGAACCTTTTGCACGATTCTTCAAGTCTGACATTGTGAAAGTTTGAACGTAGGACTAAGCTCTTATCACTTGTTAGGACTGCATGTATTTACAAATTGAAGATGCTGCCTTTTATAATGAGTATCTTTCCTACTTGTAATTGACCTACTTTCATTCACTAAAGTTTTGTTCACAAAGGACCATTGAGTATCTTTCCTACTTGTAATTGACCTACTTTCATTCACAAAAGTTTTGTTCACAAAGGACCATTGAGTCTCTTTGATTAGTAATATCCATCTGAGCATCTTGTTGGTGTTTGTGAAGTTATTCATTAGAGGATATTTCTTTTAATTAGGTTTTTTTACTGGTTATAATGTAATATGGGGAAATTAGTTAGACTCCTTAAATGGGGGTTTGGTTACTCTTTTATTGTAACTTTTCCCCTCATCAATGAAAATTTTGGTTTTCATTTAAAAAAATGGAGTGTCCCCAAATGGTGGCATGATGGTTGAAAATTTGAGTCTTGAAGGTGTGCTCTCCTCAAGGTCTCAAGTTTGAGACTTACTTGTGACATTTATTTGTAGACACCTTCCGTGTCTCCGGTTACCCCGGGTATAGTGGAGCGAAACTCCGATTTCTTGGTTTCAATTTTTTTTTTTCAAATGGAGTTTCACTGCAAGTCTTCATTTGACCCTTAAACCCAAAAGTGGTAATTTAAAACTTTCAACTATATGAGCAATTGTCATTTGGTCTTATTAAATTCCATGTTTCTCTCTAGGCTTCAGTTTGTAAGCATTTTTTGTAATTATTATATAGGCTCTATTTTACTTGATTGATGACAATTTTTTTAAGGTTCCCTGTTCTCCTTTTGTCTTTCATTTTTATCTCCAAAACCTAACATCTCGATGTTAATTGATGGATTTGCAGGAGGTTGCTGTAAAGAAATTCTTAGATCAGGATTTTTCTGGCGCTGCTTTAGCTGAGTTCAAAAGAGAAGTAAGTGGAACAATTACTTCCATAGAAAAAATAGACTTACGAAAAAAAATTGCATGTTTATTAGTTTCTCTAACAATGAAACTTCTTTTTCTTCAAAAAAAAAAAAAAAGAAAAAAGGAAAAAACAAAGTGAATCGTATTCGCATCTTGAGTGTTTGCCTTGGTAATGATTTGTGTACAATTACTTTGTTTTTATTAACATATGATTTAGAACTCTAAAAAATATCAACATATGATTCCCCAATAAAATTTGGTATATGTATGCAATATAGTAAACAAATACTAATGGAATTAGAGTAAGATTCTCAGTTAGACTAGATCAAAGACTAGTACTAATAAAAGAATAAATTGAATTAACCATTATGGCCGGTTGGCCTAGTGGTCAATTAGGGGCTTGAAAATCACGAAATCTTTAATGGAAATGAGTTCAATCCATGGTTGACTAGAGATGTTCATTTTTCCTGCGAGAACCCCCCCCTCCCCGTGGACATCTCTATGGTTGACTACCTACCTAAAAATTAATTTCCTACGAATTTTCTTTACAACCAAATGTGGTAGAGTCAGATAGTTGTTTCATGAGATTAGAGGTGCACATCTACTTAAAAATTAATTTTCTATGAGTATTCTTGACAATCATATATTGATGGGCAAGACAGTTATTTCGTGAGATTAGTCAAGGTGTGTATAGGCTGGTCCGAACACTCACTAATATATATAAAATTGGATATGAGCTGACACTTGTTGTGCATGTATCAAAAACTTGTTAAGCACGATAAACATGTGTTGAACATACTCACGAACATTTTGAGATTGCAATATATAAAAAAATGCATAAGCTAAATTGTCTTTTTGTTAATAAGTAATCATTTAGAAAATAAGTTGGTTTGATTTTGGATTTATTTTTTTAATAGAAAACATAACTTTTCATTGGCGAATGAAAAGTACAAAAGGTATGGGCCATTTACAAGAAACGATGCCAATTATCAAATAAGTAGCTTAGACTATAACTACAAAAAGGTGGAGAGCCCTTGGTTTGACTTTGGATGGATATTGATAATTTGATATTATGTTATAATAATAAAACATTGGAAGTGTCCCAATTTTTAATTCTCGTGACTCTTAAAGAGTTTTTCCTCCAACTTATTTCTTCACTCTTAAATTCAGATGATGCCATATGATTGTCAATTTGTTTTCTTGGATTTTGAGACATGCTACTTAATGAACAATAGTTGATATTAAAGAAAAAGCTGTAAAGTAATGGTCATTATACTTGCATCGTGTTGTTTCAATCTATCTTTAACTATAGACTTATATTATCTCTTGTGATGTAAGGTATTGATAATGCGACAGCTACGGCATCCAAATATTGTTCTGTTTATGGGTGCTGTCACTCGTCCTCCTAACCTTTCCATTGTTACTGAGTTTCTTCCTAGGTATGAGTTCAATATTGTTCATGTTTCTCAATAAATTAACCCTCGTCTTTCCCTCCCATAACAAGGAAAAAGAAAAAGAAAAAGAAGAAGAAAGAAAACAAGAAAGAAAAATATATTTTAGATAATTCAGATATGCTTCTGTCTGTTTTTTGACCGACAAGTTTTCTTGATGCAATTAAATTCCAGAGGAAGCTTGTACCGAATCATTCACCGCCCACATTGTCAAATTGATGAAAAGCGCAGAATAAAAATGGCCCTTGATGTGGTATGTGACTAACTTTGAATATCTTAGCCAACTACTGTTTGAGCAAAATATCATCTTTTAAATTCTTTATACAACGGCAGGCAAGGGGCATGAATTGCTTGCATACAAGTCATCCAACAATCGTTCATCGGGATCTGAAGTCACCGAATCTTTTGGTTGATAAGAACTGGAATGTGAAGGTATAGTATAATGCGTTTGTTACTGCTGGTGCTTTACGTTTATTGTCCTATTAATTACTACTTTTTTGGCTTATTCACTGAGATCTGAAGTTTTTCTTCTTTTAAATGAATCATTAAGATGAATGAGAATGTACAAGGACAGCAGGGAGACTAAAAAGAAAAAAAGTAAAATAGTTTTACTTAAAGGATTACCAGCTGTTTGGTAATCAAGAAAAAGGAGTACCAACAAAAAAGGCTTAGAAGAGTGAATCTAAAGAGAGATGATAACGAGCTCCAGCCAAATAGTGACGAATTTTTTTGCCTGTATCTTTCTGGTCAAATATTCCACAAAATAATAAAAAATTTAACCCAAAGTAAATGAGGTTTATTTTGAAGTGGTAGATTCAAAACAACTTCCTCTATTATTGGTATCTACTTAAACTCTGAATCATAGAGATAGCAACAAACTAGACATTTTGAAACTCACCTTTTCTTACCATACTCATAAAAAGAAGAAAAATAATAAGAAAAACCATTGTGAAGGTGAAAGCACAGTGAGTTTGGGTACCAAACTTGAATTATGCCATGAGGCATGAATGTGTAAGATACTTGTTTGTGCCTTTCTATGAGAGCTTTTATTTGCCCAGAAAGATTGAGTTTGACTTCTTCAGGTCGAAGAACAAGCTAAAACAGGCCAAGTCCCACTTTAACAAGAACGTGGGCTGTTCAATCTGTGATATCTATGGATTAGATACTTAAAAATGGAAAGGAATAGAAGAATTTGTAACACATTTGTTTGAGGCATGATTTTTTTCATTGTGTAGGTGTCAGATTTTGGGTTGTCACGCCTGAAGCACAACACATTTTTGTCATCCAAGTCAACTGGAGGAACGGTGAGAAGCAGATAATGTTGATTTGTAGTACAAGCGTTTTCTTTAAAATGCAGGGTATAACTGAGTTACATCATTCTCTCTCATTTGTTTTCCATGTGTTAGCCCGAGTGGATGGCACCAGAGGTTCTCCGGAATGAGCCTTCAAATGAGAAGTAAGTTGGAGTTATGGTGCTAGTTCCAAGTTCATTTTCAATTGACGTTTGAGTTTGGTATCTATGCTATCTTATAACTTATTTATCATATCCTTCATTATGGCATCAAATCGCATTCTAGGTTGATGGTTAGTTGTTGATGGGAGCTATTTTCTCTTAAAAATGTTGATGATAGTAGTGGAAAACACTACAACCTTTCTAAGTAATTTGGTAATTTGTGGTCTTTATTAGAAGATTTCAATTGATAATTAAATAATCGATCTTTTCAACCTAAACAACATTTATCAGATAGATAAGTTACTCTACTCATAGCCAATTGGCTATGAGATAGAACCCCATAAAATCAAAATAAGTACCTCAGTCCAAAAGAAATACTTGGATGGTGAACCCAAAAGAGGCACCATATGAGATATGTGGAGGATTTCACATGGGAAAGCTGATATACCTCAACTTTTATAAGATAGATAAGTTAGTTTACACACAATCAATTGTTTATGAGGTAAAAGTTCTTGTTATTTAATTTTGTGCAACGAGGTTTTGCCCTGAAACATCTTGGTTTTGATCGGTAGTAAATTTAGTAAACAATTTTGTCAAATTAAGAACCATGTTGGAGACTGAAAAAAAAGAAAAAAGAATCATGTTGAAAATTCAATGGGAGAGGAAAAACATGCGATCAAACTAAAATCCCATGAAAGATGACTTAAGTGCATCGCAAAATAATAATATCAAAATTCCTTAGCCAAAGAACTCCATCTGGTAGATTTTGGGCTGGGAAACCGATGAGATTTTGAGCATAATTCAGTGGAAATTTTGTTTTCTTTCAAAGAGGCTGAAATACTGGGGTATTATCACAGGATATGAATAGATTGTTCTTCCAATGCACAGGTGCGATGTTTATAGCTTTGGAATCATTCTATGGGAACTTGCTACGTTGAGACTGCCTTGGAGTGGGATGAATCCTATGCAAGTTGTTGGTGCAGTAGGTTTCCAGAATCGACGACTCGAGATACCGAAGGAAGTGGATCCCACGGTTGCAAGGATAATCTGGGAATGCTGGCAAACGTAAGTTGTGTGTGTGTGTTTTTTTTTTTTCACTTGCAGCACTCTTCTACACCGCAAGTTAATATTCATATTCCTTTTGTTCATGCTGTTGAATGCTTTTTCCATGGTATTATTATTGCCAGCGATCCAAACTTGCGCCCCTCATTTGTGCAATTAGCCAATATTCTTAAGCCACTGCAGCGACTCGTCCTGCCACCGCATTCAGACCAGTCGAGTTCATCAGCGCTGCAAGAAATTTCTGTAAATTCTACACCTTAGATTGATAAGTTTCATTTTTCTCAACTGTGAATAAGGAAACTCTTCTTGGTTTCCTTCTGAGTGGGGTTGTATTGTATATTTTTTTAAAATGTAAAACCAAGTATTCAAAGAAGAGAAAAGAAAAAGAAATGAAAATGCTTTAGAGGTAAATATAATAATATGGATCAAAATGTTAAATTTTGTTTGTACAGTTGCCTGCTGTTGGTTTGCATACAGGATGTATGAAGCCCTGTTCATCTCCTTTGTCCCTTTACCTTCCCATAGATAATCCAGAGGTGAAAAGTGAATGGAAATTTTCATTTTGCAATTGATCCTTTCTAATCATGAACTGGTTTTAAAACAATTTTGGTTCTAAACTTCTATAAAATTAATTAATTATTTTTTGAAATCAACCTCCTGATTATCACTTGACTGTCACATTCACAGATGTCACTTGAGTTCTGCTAGCTCCATAAAATTAACAATCTAATCATCACAAATCATCACTTGACTGTCACATTGACAGATGTCACTTGAGTTCTGCTAGCTCCATAAAATTAACAATCTAATCTTTAAATTCTTACAATTAGCAAGTTCCATAAATTCTTACAAATAGTAAGTTTCATAAAATTAATAAGAGTCTTTGAATTCTAAAAAATAGCAAGAAAGTGAGCACATCTGTGGGGTGTTTGGATGAGAGATTGTCAATGTGTTATAATAACTTGTTTGGATATGGTTGTTTGTAAAAAGATTTGTAGAAGAGTTGTGATAATAGCTCGTTTAAATATATAATAGCTCGCTTGAATGAATCTATTTGTAGAGGATTTGGAGAAGAAGTTTGTTTAAGAATGATTTGACATTTATAATTTTTTTTAATGCAAAAAATGTTTTTATTTGTTTATCGTTTCAAATCATTTTTTTCTACCGAATGGATCGGTTGTGCCCTCTATTTAGGGTTTGTGTTGACCCTCATTTGTACTAAAAAAAATCACAATTTTTTTTTTATGCTTGAGACTTTATTTGCTATTATTACTTCTTTTATTTTTCTTTTTAAATTTTAATATTATTATTTTTTGGTGATAATATTTTTTGTACCATTCTTTTTTTGATGGTATGAATTTTATTTTATATTTCAAAGAATCACATGAAAACTTTGCAAACTAATTTATCTTATGACACTTAATGAATTAAAAAATAAAAATAAAAATAGCATATATTTTAATACGATATTACGTGAATGAGAATAGTTTCATTAATTAGTTGAAAATTATTGATACTAAGTAATGAATTTGAAAATTTTAAAATACGATATTATGCAAATGAGAATAATTTCTAATTAACTAGTAAATTAATGATGAATTAAAGAAATTATGTTAAATGAATAAAGATAAATAAAAGTTTAAAAACAAAAAAAAATGAATTATGAAATTATCGTTAATTTCAAATTACGAAACATATTTTGAAAATGTGATATTATTTGAATGAGAATAATTCTCAATTAATTAGTTCAAGTATAATGATAATAAGTAAATGAAAAAACATAAATGAAAATTTTATACAAAAATAGGTTGATCATGAAACTACCATTAATTTTAAATGGCGAAATCTATATTTTTAGGGAATTATATTCGATGTGCTCTTCTTGCAAAGTAATTATTTTAAAATATTTGCATCCATAATCATTAATACGTTTTAATATTGTATTATAAATACTCATTAATACCAATATTATAAAAAATATACGTGACAATACTACCAATAATGACACTTGCTATTTTTTTTTTTAAAGTTTCTGTATTTGTAATTATTTTTTAGATTTGACTAGTTTGATAAGTTTTCCATATTTTTAAAATACGATATTATGTGTATGGGAATAATTTCCAATTAATTAGTTGTAAACAAAATAAATTAGGTAGATACAAATATAAATCAAAATTATAAAATTAAAAATAAAATTTATTTAGGAAAATAATGTTAATTTATAATTAGGAAACATATTTTTTAGAATATGACATTAGGTAAATGAGACTATATATATATATAATCAAAAGGGTTAGTGGCTGAGTAGTTTCGTGGTTTCATTGTTTGGTTGAAATCCAGTTTAACACCACGGTCATTAATTCGATCCAGAAAATCGATATTTGGCTCTCACGAAATCGCTCCTCCAACAAATTCTAAAAACAAACTGCCATACTTCAGAACATTCTTTACCTATGTGTAAGAGTCTAGGTTGGGCAATACATAAGTCTCATTCTCACTACTGATTGGGTCTCCAAAATCTTTGAAATCATTGATAAATCTTTTAAACTTATCCAAATTTTGTGAAAGAGATTTGGAACTATCCATTCTATAAGAAAAAGTTTTCCCTTTAGGAATATCTTTGTTTGATAGGTTTTATCTCACACAGAGATTTAAGTGGGAGGAATACAAACAAAGTGTTGTAGAATCTCACATTTGTTAAATAAGGGGTAGATCTTGAGTTTACAAGGAAAGACAAACATCTTTATTGGTATGAAGTCTTTTGGGAGAAGCCCAAAAACAAAGCCATGAGGGCCTAGGCCTAAAGTGGACAATATCATACCATTGTGGAGATCTTGGTTAGTTTGTCCTCCCGTTAACAAGTGGAATGCTTCTGTTGTGCGCTCAAATATAAATCGAGTGGATCCGTGGTTGAGCGTTACGGTTTGCTCAAGTGTAATTCGGAAGGATTCGTGGTTTGAGTAAAGATGTGCTCAAGTGTAATTCGGAAAATGACTATTAGAGAGGCTCGCATGCTGTACTTTGTTCGAGGGGAGGATTGTTGGGAGGAATACAAACAAAGTGTTGTAGAATCCCACATTGGTTAAATAAGGAGTAGATCTTGGGTTTATAAGGGAAGACAGACATCTCCATTGGTATGAGGTATTTTGGGAGAAGTCCAAAAAATGAAGCCATGAGGGCCTAGGCCCAAAGTAGACAATATCATACGTACCATTGTGGAGATCCGAGTTAGTTTGTCGTTCCCTTAACAGTTCCACATAGCATGCATTACAGTTTGATCACTTACGTCTATGAAGACACTGTCACTAAGGTTTAGAACTATAGTTCCAACCGCAGCAAGCTCCATTGTCCCTTTTCTTCATCTATTAGAGTGTTTGGTAACTCTTTTGGATCTAAGATATCCTTGTGAGCCTTTGCTGGCCAAGTAGTGCTTTAATCTTTAGTTTCACAACTCAAAATCGCTTGTTTCATCGAACTTATTCACTAAGAATCTTGTTGTAGTCATGGCTTTGTTTCTTGAATTTTAGGGAGTGCGATCTTGATCTTTCTTCTTGTTGAATTTTGGAAGGAACTCAATCAACCCTTGCTCTAATATTTTGCATTTCAAAATAAGCCTATAAATTATGTTACTTTCACTTATGGGATTCTATGTTTGTTTATCTTCTTTTTAGAAAATTAAGGTGTTTAATAACTATTTAATTTCTGTTTTTAGCTTTTGAAAATGAAGTTTATAAATGTTATAATCACTTACATATTTATTTTTTATTTACCTTTTACCAAAAAAATCAAATGTTTCTTGAGAAACATGAAAATCAAAATATCTCAAAAAAAAAAAAAAGAAGAAAAAGAAAATAAAGTTCTAAGAATAAACTAACTTAATTTTCAAAAAAAAAAAGTCAAACGGTTATCAAATATGATCTAAAAATAGTTTTAAAAAACATTATCGAGTCTTTTGTGTTTACTGAACCAATCTTTCCTAATCCAAAAAAAAAAAAAACAAAAGTCTTTTGAGTTTGATTTTTTACTTATGATTTTAAACCAAAATTTGAAAAAATAAAAATATACCTTCCAATAATTTATTTTGGTTTTTGAAATTTAATTAAACTCAAATACTTTCTCAAGAGATTGTTTGCTTCATGGTAATACGATATTTCTATAAAATGGGCATATGAATTACATTGTTTGTTTTGTTATAATGAAAAATATTCAGAGATATTGAGATCTCCCGACACCCTAAGATATCCATATGAAAGTTATTTGGATGTTGTCACGTAATATGAGTTTTTTTCTTTTTTTTTTTTTTTTTTTTTTTTTTGAGAAAAGTAATATGAGTTTTTAAGATGCCTACACATCCAACATCCTCGAATGGCGTATTTACCTTTCATGGTTTTTTTAATATTTATTTTTCATTAATTTTTAAATTTATTTTTTTAACATTTTGTACACAGTTTAAACTTAAAAAAAATTAATGTGTTTTCAAAATTAATTATAATATGTTTTATATTTTGTTATGAAATAATTTTTTTTTATCAAATTGAATAACATTTTGATTATTTTTAATGAAATTTAAAGTGAGTATTCTCATTTGTTGATTACAATTTTCTTATAGTTGTCTTTTTATATTGAGTGAGTATTCACTTTTGTTCAACTAATAAATTTATTTTTTTAGTTACTTTTATAAATGAATTTTATTTAAAAATATAATATTTAAATTAATAAAAAATAAATATGATGTATAAGTTTTAATCATATAAATTAATGTGTAAATTATATTAATAAATCATAAAGATATTTAAGACATTTTCAAGAAAAAAATTTATATCATAAAAAAACATATTTATCTAAATATTTTTAGATTTCCGTAAAAATATTTCTGCAAACCAAATATATCTAAGGATGTCACACATTTGTCATTCCTAGTATCCAAAGATTCTGATTATTTAAATTACCAAAAAAGCAAACAAAAAGATGAAAACATATATAGAGATTTTGAGTTAAAACAAACTTACATTTGAAAAAAAATCATTAAATAACCAAAAAATTATCTAGCCAAGTTGAATTTGTTAGGTTAAATTAAAATTTTGGCCCTTCAACTTTATCATTAATTCTATTTTAGTCTCTCAAGTTTCAAAAATCTAAAATTAGTCCTCTAACTTTCAATAAAGTAAAAAATAGTCCCATAATTGCAAGGAAAACCTTGTTTAAATATTGATGTTTGTAGGAGAGGTTGGAGAAAAACCTTGTTTGACTATGGATGTTTGTAGGAGAGATTGCATGAAAACCTTGTTTGAATATGAATTTTTGTAGGAAAGGTTGGAAAAAAATAAATTTTGTAAAATTGATATTTGAAGGTTAATGCAACATTTTTTTTATTAATACAATAATAATTTCACAATTATTGTAATTATGGTGTAATTGAAACTTTTGTAAAAAATTAACATTATTTCTTTTCTAAACTTTAAAAATATATATTTTTTCTATAATTAACTTTTTTTCAATTTATATATTAATTTCATTAATAACTTAAAAAAAAATTGTTATCATAATTAGAATGTACATACTAATATAAATAATACTCATATGCCATTATTCATTAAAGAATTAAAATAATCAGCATATTAATTTATTGTTATAAAATAATTTTGTTTTGTTTTAGAAACGAAATATTTATCTATTTATTATCAAATGAGTATATATATTAATGATTACATAGTTATTATAATTATTGTGTAATTGAAACTTTTGAATTCCTTTTCTAAATTTATATATTATAATTAACTTTTTCATAAAATGGATAATTTTTTTAGTAATAATTTCATTAATAACTTTAACAAAATTGTTATCATAATTATAATGTACATATCAATATAAATAATATTTATATG
>JBBMKA010000009.1:1215938-1235379 GCA_037833695.1 Sechiopsis laciniata | reverse complement strand
ATCTGATGGTATCCTGCCTTTAAATCAATTTTTGAAAAAATAGTCGCTCCATGTAGTTCGTCAAGTAATTCATCAACTAATGGTATCAGATACTTGTCTGGCACTGTTGCTTGATTTAAGGCTGTATAGTCGATACAAAAGTTTCAGCTACCATCTTTCTTTCGAACCAGCAGAACTGGGCTAAAAAACGAACTCGTGCTAGGTCTAATAATCCTAGCTAACAACATTTCTCGTATCAATTTCTCAATTTCATTCTTTTGGTACTGTGGGTACCAGTACGGGCGCACATTTACGGATTCCTTCCCTGTCATTAATTTGATATGGTGATCACAATTTCGTTGCGGAGGTAAGTCTCACAGAGATTCAAAAATAGGTGCATAAGTATCACATAAATAGTGTAGTTCAAGGGGTACCTGAGACAAGTATGGTAACGCTCCCGTTTGTAAACGAGAAGGGGTGGTTGAATCCATCAAATTTAGCTCGACTAAGAGTCCCTGATCCTCTGATCACAATGATTTCATCATTGACTTCAGTGATACCTGAGTCTTCACCAATCGTGGATCCCCTTGTAATTCGATATTCTAGGACCCAACAACGAATCACATCTATAAGGAATGATAGTTAAACTCAATTTTGCCTAACGTCTCCAACCATGCGACTCCCAATATAACATCCGCATTACCCAATGGTAGTGGTAAAAAATCGTGGACGATTCTCAACTCAGCCAACTGTAATTCCACATCTTTGCATATTCCCGCAGTTCGCACTGAATCCCCTGTGCCTAATATGATACCATAGCCGTTGGAGGGTTCAATAGGTAGTTTCAGCTTTTCTACTATCACCTCTAATATAAAATTATGAGTGGCTCCCTTGAATTGTTCCTGTGACCTTAAGTGTTTTAGGTGAGCTTATCCCTGCCATCGAATTCAAAGACAAGGTTGTCATTTCCGGTGTTTCATTATAGTCCCAAGTTTCCTCCTTCTCTATCAAGTCTTCTGGTGAATATTCCGTCTCATCAGTTCCTGGTACTCACTTTCATATAGCACTACTAACACCTCCATCTGCTGCAATTCTTTCTTCTTATAGCGATGGCCCGACACAAACTTCTCGTCACAGCGAAAACACAGCCCTTTGTCCTTCTTAACTCGAATCTCGCTGTCCGTAAGTCTCTTAAATGGTATGGTAGTCATTCTGGTAGTTGACGAAGAATTTGTCACTGCCCGACTAAGAGCGAGAGTAACCATTTTTAGGTTTGAGCTTACCGTACCTCCCGTACCTAATGTCAATGTTCCTGTACCGGGTTTCCCCCCTGTCGATGTTCCACCTCCTTTCCATTGAGCGTGAAACGCATGGTCATCTTCGATCACTTGTGCCATCCATTTTTTTTCCCGAATTCCCACAGGTCGGAGTTTTCCCATCTCACTACGTATTTCCTCCTTCAGGCCACTATCCCATTTTCCTTCTAAGGCATTTGCGCTTATATCTCGCATTCCCCTGGCATATCTCTTAAACAATTACCGATACTCCTTAACTGTTCCAACCTGTTGTAAACTCATTAGATTTGCATACCGGTTATCTTGAGCTGTCGGCTGGAAACGGTGCAACAATAATTTCTTGAGTTCATCCCAAGAGACAATAGGGGCTCGATCTTCCTCGTATTGCAACCATTCGAGAGCTTCCCCTTTCATACATAAATCCGCAGCATCTACTTTCTCTAACTCCGTCAAACGATTGACCCAAAAATACTGCTCGACACGGCATAACCAGCTTTCGGGATCTTCCTCAAACAATCCTTTAAACACGGGAATCTCTATATTTTGTCTCCTCCTGTCAACACCTCCCCTATCGTTCCAACCATCGTGTGCTAACGGTCAGTCGAAGTCGGTGCGCACCCTCCTCTCCTCTGACACCTCATCTCCTCTCTAAAATTGCCTTCCCCAGAAATTTCGCTCTCCATTTTGCTCCAGCGAAGCTCCTCTAGGCCTCATTCGCTCCCCGTTCGGCCAATCGATCCCTGCACCCTTTCACTCATCTCCGTTTCGCTCCAGCGAAGTACCCCCAGCCCTCATTCTTTTCCCGCTTGACCACTCATTCCCCGCTCTCGCTCGCCAGTCTCCTCTTCGCTCTAGCGCACCACCTTCGTTTCTCATTCGCTCTCTGCTCACAGCACCCCTTCAGCCACACATGCTTCCGCGCTCACATCCCGCCCCAACGTAACCCACACTTCTCTATTCTCCATTCTTGCCAGCCCAACCCGCGCCTCCGAGCTCGTGCTCTGCCGCAGCCACTCGACCTAGCTCTCCACGACCCCGCGCGCTACCTGAACGTTTCTTCGTCGACGAATCCTGGTTCGCCCTGCCCTCGTGTCTCGTCAGCGAACTTCGCTCGCATCAGCCCCTGTTCGCCACCACTTCGTGCCTCGTTCGCCGTTGTGTAGATTCTGCCCGTGCCACCGCCGTTTTCTTCAATTTTGCTCATCGCTCGCATCCCTTTGTCCGTATACCCCGTTTCGATGATCGGTTGATTCACAATTCACTCGATCATGGATTGAAGTTCGCCTATTATGGATTTAAACCTTTCCTCCATCTTTTTCCCTAGCCGATCCTCCATGTTTTCTAGCTTCCCCATGATTCCCTGTTGTTGCTTCTTTATCTCGGCCGAAGTCTCTTCGCATTCTTGCATTCTTGATTCCATCTTCGTAGTGACCATTCCCGGATCGGTGAATGGCTCTGATACCACAATTGATAGAATCTACCAACTTTATAATAAAATCTCTAAAGAGAATCTCCCGTAGAGCCAAAAGTTACAAACTAACACAATTGACAACTTATTTGATATTTTAACAATGACCTAATAACTCCTCTTTATAGGACACCTAGAGATATCCTAATTAAGGTAAAATACTCCTATTCCATAAAGGACTTCTTTCCATAAATGACAATTCCCTTTTATGGCAAGTACAAATAAGGACTAATTAAATAATAATAAAATACTAATTAAAGTCTTCTCTCACTTCTGATTTCGCCTCGAATACACAATCAAAGGTTTCGGAATTGCATCATGTTGATAAGCAGGTGGAGCTGGAACTCAGTTCAGATAAAGATGAATTACAGCACCAAGGTGGAGAATTGGATCAACATGTCGCTACAGATGGGTCAGATATGCCT
Organism: Sechiopsis laciniata; assembly: GCA_037833695.1. Taxonomy (NCBI): domain Eukaryota; kingdom Viridiplantae; phylum Streptophyta; class Magnoliopsida; order Cucurbitales; family Cucurbitaceae; genus Sechiopsis; species Sechiopsis laciniata. The sequence goes on along the minus strand of JBBMKA010000009.1, from coordinate 1,232,212 downwards.
ACTGATCAGTCAAGTTTGCTTGATCAGCCAGATACTACTACAGAAACTGGTACCATTTATCAATCTTCTAGTATGGAAATCAGAAATCCGAGTATAACTCTTGATAGAGCTAGAACAACTGGAGTTCGAGCTCTAGTCAGATATGGTTTTGAGGATATGGTTGCTTATGTGCTGCAGGTCGCTGAAGAGGTGGATACTTATAAACCGTCTACCTATTAAGATGTTGTTTCATGTAGTGAGTCAGAGAAATGGCTTTCTGCAATGGGTGATGAAATGGAGTCTCTAGATAAGAATCAGACCGAGGAGTTAGTCAAACGATCAAAGGAAAGGAAGATTGTGACTTGCAAATGGGTTTTCAAGAAAAATGAAGGAATATTGCCTACAGAGGGATTAAAGTATAAAGCTCGTGTAGTTGCAAAAGGGTTCACTTAGAGGGAGGGTGTTGACTATAATGAGACATTCTCACCAGTAGTCAGGTACACTTCTATCAGGGTGTTACTAGCTATAGTGGCACATCAGGATTTAGAATTAAGCAACTAGATGTGAAGACAGTATTTCTGCATGGAGAGTTGGATTAAGAGATTTATATGACCCAACTAGAGGGATTTCAGTGTCCTGGAAAAGAAAACTATGTTTGCATGCTGAAGAAGTCCCTGTATGGACTAAAGCAATCTCCAAGGCAGTGGTATAAGAAGTTTGACAACTTTATGATTAGCTCGGCTATAACAAAAGTCCGTATGATTGTTGTATGTATCACGATAAGTGCAAAGATGGTTTGATGATCTATCTTGTTCTGTATGTAGATGACATGCTCATATCTGCTAAGTTGAAATCTGATATTTAGAGGTTGAAAGACCTGCTGAATGTTGAGTTTGAAATGAAAGATATGGGTGCTGCTCAGAAAATCTTGGGTATGGAGATTTATAGGGAAAGGGAAAAGTATAAGCTCTTCTTGTCGCAGAAGGGTTATATTCAGAAGATTTTGTCAAGGTTTGGCATGCCATCAACGAAGCCTATAGATACCCCAAGTGCTGCTAATGTTCGGTTATCCTCAGAATTTGCACCGCAATCTGAAGCTAAAAAGGAATACATGTTCCGCGTTCCTTATGCTAGTGCAGTTGGTAGCTTAATGTATGCTATGGTTTGCACTAGACCTGACCTTGCCCATGTTGTTAGTGTTGTCAATCGGTATATGGCCAACCTGGAAAAGAACACTGGCAGGCTGTGAAGAGGATTTTTCGTTACCTTACAGGTACATCTGATGTTGGTCTTGTTTATGGGAACGAGATGCAATGCTTAGTGACGGGTTATTCTGACTCTGACTATGCTGAGGATGTTGACAGTAGAAGATTAATGACTGGTTATGTTTTCACTTTGGGTGATTCTGTTGTGAGTTGGAAGGCTACTTTGTAGCCGATAGTGACTTTGTCTACAACTGAGGCAGGGTATATGGCATTGACAGAAGCTACTAAAGAGGGAATCTGGCTGAAAGGACTAGTCGGTGATTTTGGTTTGCATCATGATCGCGCAGTAGTATACTATGATACTATGATAGCTTGAGTGCTATATGCCTTGCAAAGGATCAGGTTCATCATGAACGAACAAAGAACATAGATGTGCATTATCATTTTCTGCAAAATGAGAAAAGGATAACGGTTCTGAAAGTGGGCACTACTGATAACCCCGCTGATATGTTCACCAAGGCAGTGCCGCATGGCAAGTTCCAGCATTGCTTGGACTTGCTAAACGTTTATAGTTGCTGAGGACCCTAGGGGACCATCTGAGGTAGAGAGAAGCATTTGAGTTTGTTGTGCTTCTGGTATACTTCTGTTTTGGTATTCATCTCGAATCTGTTATACATCTGAATCTGGAATACATCTGAGTCTGGTATGCATTTGGCATACATCTGGTATACTGCTCGTACAATATGTTGCATCTAAAGGAGAGTTCAAGTCAAGGTGGAGATTTGTTGAAGATATGCCTTGACGCATTAATGACCTGCGATTAGTAGTCCGAGGTTTCGCTGCCCGGTCAGCGAGTGGTGCGGGGGCAACAACAGATTTCTGCTTTCCGCATTCTGTTACGCGAACGCATGTCAATGCGCAAGCGTATTCTGCGTTGCATATCCGCATCTGCGAACCGCACTCCGCAGAGCATTCTATTTCCACAGCGTGCGTTTAAGTCCGTATTCTATTCTACGTTTACGCATTCTGTAATAGGGTTTAATGAGATGGCATATATAAACTCGAATAAAACCCTAGCCGTATTATGACGATCATTTTGTAACTCTGTAATTCGTTCTCCTTAATAAAACTCCGCCCCCTCTCTGCCCGTGGACTAGCTAACACTACGTTAGTGAACCATGTAAATTTCTGTGTGTTTCTTCTTCTCTCACATTTACTTTATCTTCGTTACGATTGTTGATTGCCGTTTTCATAACATAGGTTCATATGGAGAAGTCTACCATGCTGATTGGAATGACACAGTGAGTTACTTCTACTATATTTCTATGTTATTGCATTGTGTGGCCAGTTTTATAATATCAAAACTTGGCACATTAAAAAAGGAACAAAAAATTCTCACATAATCACATTCTATTTTGCCTGAAAAATGAAAACAAGACTAAAGATCAAAAGATAGAAGCTCGAAAGTGAGTGAGTTAAAAACAAAGATGAAAGCGTTAATAAGCGAAATATATATTACGAAGGAAAAAATGCAATCCAATTAAGACTTACCTGAATAGAAAATTAGCAAAAGTCTTAGAGAGCCAACCTATTGTGGTGGAGGGCAAGTTTGATCTTTGAAATGACGATTAAGGGGGTTGATGGGGTGGTGACTCTTACAACATGGGTTTGGGTTACTTTTTGGTTTAGTTGTGGGTTACTTTTCATTATAGAGATTTCTGTCTTTGTTGCATATCATTTTTGTCAGTTTTAACTTATTTGCATAACTTCTTTTCATATTTGTCAATGAAAAATGATGTTTCTTGTTTTTTTATTAAAAAAAAAAAAACTTATTTTTTATAATTTAGCTTTATGGGTTCACACTCTTGTCGGTTGTACTATTGAAGTTTTCTTCTCTTAAAAAAAAGGTGGGATCAATCAAAATCAGATTTCTCTCTCTAACTCCCTCCCTTTCTAAACTCTCTCAAAAAGTTTAAACCCAAAAATCTTTCCCTTTCTTACTCCAACGCCACTCTTTCACCGACGTTGGAGGGGGACCTTTGACGACCCCAAAGTTTTCGTCAGAAGTACCTTCAAAGTTTTCGTCAAATCTTGTCCTCCACATTGAAAAGGTACTCTTGGAATTGTGATACTCTAGGATTTCTTTTTGACCGGTTCAACTCAAACATACTAGATCAGTTTTTCTTTAGGGTATCGCATTCCTGTGGGATTGTGCTTCAATTTGTAGTTCCTCATCGACATCAGTGTTGACCGGATGTTTGAACGTGACTTTGTGTGTAGGAGATTCGTGAGGGTAACTACGTTGAAGCATAATTTCTCGGTGATCTTCTCCATCTTCTTCACCCTTTTTCAGCTTATGATTGAGGAGTCCAACTCTGCTCCACCTATAGCTTTGGTGACTCACTTCATGCATTTGTGTCAACATGATTGACATATGGGTCTCGTGTCTTTTCCACCCTGTGGTTTTTCAACTCGAGATAAGTTTTCGTTGTTAAGCTGCTCCTCGACATTAGTGATTGTCAGTGAGTTTGAATGCAATGATTTGCCTGCAGGATTTCACGGTCATGCTTGTCCAGTGCGTGTTGCACATGGCTGCATGCCCGTTTAGACCCCTTTTTTATCATGCTTTCATAGTATATGGTTTACTTTGCATGTTGTTGTCATTCCTTTATATTTTTGTTAGCATATGTTTCCTTGCCATTTTGATGTGCTTGTCCTACCATATCAAAAATGGCCCAAAATGTATTATAGGAGGTATGACTTCTTGAAACTTCTTTCCTACCAAGTTATATAACAATGCAATATAGTTGATGTGGTCCTTATTGTTGCGTTGTTTGACCTTTCCAAAGCATTTCAAAACCTTCTTTCTCTCTCTTTCCAAAACCTTTTTCTCGAGATCATGAGGGAGGTTGCTCCCAATTGTGACTCCAGCTTTGTGTTTTTGTTTGGCTGACTTGCTCGTCGAGTTAGAGCAGGTGCCTCGCGATCGCTTAGCAAGGACAACGAAGTTGGATCGTGACACATGAGACCCGTGTGAGTTAGTTTGTGACTTAAAGCATCTCTTATCTGGTGATTCCACCAACTTCTCCACCTGACGCCAACGAGGGTTTTGTCATTGTCTCTTCCTTTCCATCTAGCCCGATCTGTTGGAGATTCCTCGACATATGTGTACATCTTCCAAATGTGTAGCTGATTCATAAAATAATCTTTGAGATGTAGGAGCTCTCTCCTTAGAATTTCAAGTTAGATGTTCAACTTCTGGAGAGTTACACAAATTTTTTCTGTATCATCTCATTGTAAAAAAGACTCAAAACCTTGTCTTCTCTTATGTAATACTTACATTTTATCAATGAAGTTGTTTTCGTTTGCTATAAAAAAAAAATGTGAGATATACTAAGGATCTAATAATTTCATTGATCAACAAATAGAAGTGACACAGGCATGGCGATTTATTAAATCCTGTGTGGAGCTCAAATGAGATCAATTGGATCCAAGTAGAATCTTATGGAAAACCAGGTGGAATGCTCATTATGTGGGATGAGAGAAAAAGAGGTCCTGGAAGTTCTTAAAGTATTATTCAGGGGGACCACACTGGAAAATGTTGACATTAGTGGAAAACATGTCATAACCTTAAGGCACAAGTAATTTGGTAATTTGTGGGCTTTCTAAGAAGAGTGCAATTGATAGCTTAAAAGTCTTGCGCAATGAAGCTTTTCCAGGAAAGCTTCTTCATTATGATCATAGTGAATTCTTTTTAAAAAGTTGTCGAATTAAGAACCATGCAGAAAATTCAATAGGATAGAAAAACTTTGGTCCCTAAACTAAAATACCATGAAAGATAACCAAAGTGCATTAATGAAGGAAGAACAAGTTCAAAACTCACTGGCCAAAAACCTCCATGTAGTAGATGTTGGGATGGGAAACAGATGAGAGCGCAAGGATGTATCCGTGAATTTGTTTTTTTTTTTTCGGACACTCATCTCTATATCATTGGTATTAGTATTAGGCTTAAATTTATCAGATTTTCTCTTCGGTTTTGCCCTGTTTTTTCATGGCCTATATAGTTGGCATCTTTTCCCTTTTTTCTCTGTTATGAAATCAGAATAACAATCAAAGAAAAACGATAAAAAAAAACTTAAGACAAAATATAGAGATTTATGTAATTCACTAACGGCGTGCCAGCTACATCCACGGGCAAAGGAGAGAAACCGTTATTAAGGAGATAAGAGTACAAGAATGTCGGTCAAATTGGGGTAGGGTATTGAAAGAGTTCACATAGTGCCCTCTCATAAAACCCTATTACAAAATACGACCCAATACATAAAATAACCCAATACAAAAATATAAATTCAATTACAGATTTCGTCAGCAAGAGCAACGCTTGCTGATCGGGCAACGAGACCCCCGACTAAGTAATTGAGGGGTATCATAGTTTTAAGGCATCTCAACATTCTTCTCCCTCATTCTCCCCCTATTATCTATCTTCTCTGTGATCTCTTTCATACATTAATTGAATAGTTTGTTTTCAATAAAAATATACGCACAGGTGTGATGTTTATTATAGCTTCGGAATCATTCTATGGGAGCTTGCTACATTGAGATTGCCATGGAGCGAGATGAATCCAAATCAAGTTGTTGGTGCAGTAGGTTTCCAGAATCTGCGACTTGGTTGCAAGGATAATCTGGGAATGCTGCCAAAAGTGTGTTTACTTTTCACTTGCAGCACTCTTTTACACATCAAGTTAATATTCATATTCCTTTTGTTCATGCTGTTGATTGCTTATCAATGCTATTATTATTGTCAGTGATCCAAACTTAAGCCACTGCAGCGGCTCGTCCTGCCACCGCATTCCGACCAGCTGATTTCATCAGTGCTGCAAGAGGTTTCTGTAAATTCTAAACCTTGATTCATATGGCTCATTTTTCTCAAGTGTGAGTAAGGAAACTCTTCTTGGTTTTCCGGGCTGTAATTTATATTTTTGTAATGTAAAAATAGTTATTCATAGAAAAGAGAGGTAAAGAAAATAGAGAAAAAGAAAAGAAAATATTATAGAGGTAAATAATATGGATCAAAATGTGATGATATGTTGCTACAAAAAGACGGTAGCTCCATATTTTGTTTGTACAGATGACTGTTATTGATTTGCGCACAGGATGAGAAACTTTGTTCGGCTCTTTTGCCTTCATAAATAATCTAGAAGAATGTGGATTTAATGAAAATTTTCATTCTGCAATTTTACCCTTTGACTACAAAAACTTTACTTTCGAGGTTAAAACACAATTTTGGTCCCTAATGTAGAAGTGACCATTTAATATTTGAATTTTGATTTGTAATAATTGTGTTTTTATTGTGTAACAATTAAGTTTGTGGTTTGTAATACACACATTTAGTTTGTAAGGAAATTAACTAACAAATGTCATTAAAAAAAATTCATGGTAGAAACTAATGATAAGACTGTTTGCATATTAGCGAGCAAAGAATTTTCTTGATATTCCTATGGATCATTGTTGTAGGGACATGTATCTACTATTTATTTATTTTTATTGAATGTCAAAATTTTAACAAAATTTCTTCATAGTAACAAATTTGACCCTTTAATCTGTTCTTGTTCACACACAATTCTCTAATTGCAACCTAATTTGATATGCTAACCGGATCAGTAGTTCAGTTGCATCGATGTTATTCCTTTAATCAAGAAGTTATGAATTTAAGCCTTCCTTGTAGTTTAACTATTAAAAAAAAACTCTAACTTGATATCCAAAAGGTAATACATTAGACAATAGTTAATTTAGCACCAGTAAACACATATAAGAGAAAATTATTACCAACTTTGTTGAGTAGCATAAAATTATTACAAGTTAACCAACTTGGTTGAGTAGCATAAGACTATTAAACCAATAGAGACGATTGTTACTACATTATGTATTATGATTACTCTCTTTCCCAACTAATGTGACACTCTTTTTACAGTCTTTACATTATTCAAAGTTACTACTACATACATTAAACTATCCATTTATAGACCCATTAGATAAAATTATACAAACAACCATTTTTGTTTACAACATCAATTACAGTTTATGCAGAATGATATGAGCTCCATGTTGAGGTTGAATGGTGAAAATGGATGCAGGAGCATGAGTGTAGGATGAAGAAAGTTCAAATGAGAAGTTTTGTAGGATCATAGATAATGCCATTTTGGCCTCAATCATTGAAAAATTTTGGCCAATGCAAATTCTTGGACCCCATCCAAATGGGAAGTACCCAATTTGATTATTAATTGTTGCTTTTGAAATTCCCTCTGCAAATCTTTCTGGATTGAACTCATTTGCATCCTCTCCCCATAGCTCTTGATCTCTATGGATAAGAACAATTGGGAAACTCAACATCACTCCTGCTGGTAATTTCAGGTTTCCAAGTTTTGTTTCCTTTTGAACTAGGCGACTAAATACTCCTCCTGGTGGATATAATCTGAGAACCTCGTTTAGAATCATAGTAACCTGTGACATTTGCAAAATAACATGTTATTGTTATTTTTTATAATGACCCAAGAATTTGGAGCTTTGCTCCTCTAAACTTGGAAGCACAACTGGCCTGTCCTTAAACTATGTCACCGGAATACATCATAGGATCAGAACCAAAACTGGGCCAGGAAAATTAATCTCCACCAAACATGGGACCTCAAGAGGAGTACACCCCCCTCAAGGCTCAGACGCTCGACCACTGCGCCATCCTTAGGGGATGCAAAATAACATGTTACCGTTATCCTCGTTTGGTCAAAGTTATAGTATCTTAACCAGTTCAATTACGTTAAATTGACATATAGTTATTTTAATTATCTTAATGTTGAGAATCACATTGAGAATATAAGAGTTCATAACATTAATAAAATATATAAGTTACTTCTATGATTACAATTAGTTTTGAGATAGAGTTTCATGTTTCTCTAATATACTATTAGAATCTATAAAACTCAAATGAGTATTCGATCTAAGAAAAGAGATTGAGATACAATCTAAGAATAGTAAATCTATAAGGAGACTAGTTAGTGATATACTAGCATTAGTAAGGGCATAAGAGTTAGAAGAGGGGAAAATTGAGAGGGTACAATTGTTGGGTGAATTATCGTTTGGATTAGCATATTCAAAGGAGATTCATAGTACCTTATACTTGGGTTAGCATCTTGAGGGGCAAGTTGAAAATCACACACGATAAAGATCACAATATTTAAAGATGTATGAACTATTCCCCTAAATTCCTAATTACCGATTAGTTTTGAGATGAATTTTCATACTTCTTTAATACTCAATATATAATATTGAGTGTTTAGCTGTTAAGTATATATATTCGTGAGATTCTTAGTTAACTTAAAAGCAAAAATTAATTTTTAAGTGACCATCATGAACAAAATCCGTTATTTTATGATTCTCAAAGGCTTAACTTGACCACTAAATATGAAATAATTATGAAAGAATGAAAAAAGAGAATCATCACTCACAACTTTTAGGCGATTTAAACCATCAAAATCTGGTTTGTTGTTACCAAAGACTTGTAGGACCTCTGCTCTTGCTCGATCTTGCCATTTTGAAGATGAACTCAACAAAACCATGGCCCAAACCAGTAACATTGCTGTGGTTTCTTGGCCAGCAAAATAGAAAAGCTTACATTCTTCGACCACGTCTTCTATGGTCATACCGACCTTATCATCGTTTCCATTTTCTCGAATTTCGTTGAAATTTGATTCTAAGAGAATGCTTAACAGATCGGTTTGTATAGTTTCACCTGTCTTCATAGCCCTCTGTCTTTTGTTGATAAGAGACAAGAGCATAGCTTTTATTTCTTTACGCATCTTATTCATTCTATTGTTTGACTTGGTTGGTAAAAACCTGCACAAAGATAATAATGAGATCAAATCATTCTCAAATGATAAAGAAATTTCATATGAAGTTTATATCTATGTCACATTAGAATCATGAGATGTCTTCTGAGATGAACTACTACTCCGTACATTACCAATTGGTTTTGGATGGAACCTCATACTAATCTAATATGGTATTGGATTCAATCCAAGATTGGTGAATCTAAAAAGGATCCCACATTTTGAAGAGTACCATCTTGAGAGAGCGAGCATGTTAAGGATCTCACATTGAAAGGGTGAGAAGACCTCTTAGCATTTATAAGATAAATGTGCTAGTTCATTCATTTCCAATTGATGTTGAGATGAAACTCCATATTACCTGAACCATTTTGAGGGGGAGGGTAGAGGATCCCACGATGGAAAAGTGAAAGAGGTCTCACGGCCTTTATAAGAAAAGCGTGATATTCCTCTCATTACTAACATCTTACTAATACCCAAATGGATATTCATTCCTAGTAAAAAATGAAAATTTCAAAAAGACTTCATCTTGAGAGAGCATGTTGAAGATTCCACGTACAAAAAGTGAGAATATCTTCTAAAATTTATAAGATAGATGAACTAGTTCATTCATTGTCAGTTGGGTTTGAAATGGAGTTTCATACTAATCTAATAGAGGAGAAAATATAAAACAATAAATATATAAGCAACTATCAGTATCTGTTGATTCATTAATAAGAATAAATCTAGATGCTTACTCCATTGGTTAAGAATATTATAAAGTTGTGATTTAAAAAAAAGAAGGGTTTGAATCCCAACTCTTATATATTGATGAACTTTAATATGTAATCAGTAATTTTGAATTAGAAAAAGATCTTTTACCTCCATCCTGGTATGTAAACTCCAGAGGTAGCTTCAAGGATCATTTTAGTCAATTCTTTTAGATGTTGAAAGATAATTTGTCCTTCTTGATAGCTACTTCCAAATGCTGTTCGAGAAATGACATCAGCCGCCAAAGTTTGCAAATGAGGCATCACATCCAATTCACAAAATCCTTCTCTTGAGATCATTCTTTCCCATTTGCCAATCAACTCATTGCAACTCTCAAACATTGTTGGCACCATGTCCTGTTATTCTCAATTTAATCAAGGACACTATAATGATTTTGAAAGTGCAGCAATTCAGATCTTTACTCTTTTTTTCCCCTGTTTTTTTTGGGCTAAACTAGTTTGTTTTATATCCATTGAGTGTTCGGGCAAACTCACCCAATTCGACTATTCTCACTTACAACCTCTGATCCTAAAACATTTGATTGTCAAGAGATATGAAATTAATTCCTAGATAGATGACCACCATAAATTAAACCTCGTAACTTTTTAGTTTTTCGAGGCCTACTTGACTATCAGGCCAACTCATGATAGTCTGCTAAACTACTTCGAAATCAATTAAACTTTGTCAGTTAGATTTAATGAAGCAACATTGATTGCTTATCTAATTCTGAGTAAGTATTTCATATTACTCAGAAACTTGGTAAAGGGAATGAAGAAAATTTCAGTTTTTTGTTTGGATGATTCATGGATTTATGTAGGGATAAAGCTGGGAAATATACCTTCAACTTTTCAAAATGAAATGCAGGGTTGATTATCTTCCTATGTTTAGCCCATTTGGCTCCTTCATGACTAGCAAGTCCACCCAAAACAAACTTGACAAGAGGGTTGAAACTTGGCTTTGGAACATCATAGACTAAAGAAAAGGCAGCTTTGAATTGTTCAGGGTCCAGGATGTGCACACTTGGATAGGGCCCAAGCCACATGAATGAATTCTTCCCTGCATTGTTCCAAACACTTAAATATAGGGGTGTTCAAACAACCCGAATAATCCGAATAACCCGAACCAACCTAACCCAATTTGACGGGTTGGGTTGGGTTAAGGATTGACCTAAAATTAACCAAACCCAACCCGACCAACTCGAAATTATTATTTAATTTAATTTTTTTTTTTTTTACTTATAACATAATTATATATGCATATATTTGTTTTATTTCATTATTATTGTTAGACTTTTTATTTCTCATATTCTTTAATATTTTTTTAAATCTTTATAATTTATATATCATGATAAAATATATAGTCAAATTATGTAAAATATTTTTGTTGGTTTTAATCATATATTTTTTTTATGAAAGTCCAATTATATCATCTATTTTTGTTAGTTTAATTATCTTTTTTTTTATATTTTATAGTTGGAATCTTCTAGATGAACCATGATTGTATATTTATATTTATTTCATTACCTTGATTGGAGATTGTATTTTGTTTATGTATAATGTTGGACTAATTTGATAAAAAGATATTTATATTTATAATTTATTATTGGACCCGATGACTCAACCCAACCCGAAAATTATAGGGTTGGGTTGGGTTGTCTCTTTAATTGGGTTGGGTTAGGTTCAAAAAATGACCAACTTGAAAATTTGGGTTGGGTTGAAAACCCTCTCAATCCAACCCAACCCAACCCATGTTCACCCCTATGCGAGACTAACGGAGTACTAACTGGCTTGGATGATGCATATTGAATATGGATAGAACTTTCTTTGCTACACCCAAGTCTTTCATATCAAACTCTTCACTGAGCTTTATTTTGACTTGATTAATTTCTCTTATATCGTTAGCAGCAATCAACATATAAGAGAAGATACACAAATGACCCATCATTTTTTCTCGAAGTAAACACAACTATCATAACTACTTCTCTTGGAATCATGTGTAGTCATAAAAGAATTAAATTTCTTGTACCATTGTCTTAGCGACTATTTCAGGACATACAAAGACTTCTTCAATAAACAAACATAGTCTTCCTTTCCTGAAACAACAAAACCCTCTGGCTGATGAATATAAATATCTTCTTCAAGTTCTCCATGTGAAAATGCAGTTTTTACATCTAACTGCTCAAGTTCAAGATCATGAATAGACAACGCCAAGCAAAGCACGAATAGAGCTATGTTTCACAATAGGAGAAAAGACATCAGTGTAATCAACACCAGGGATTTGTCTAAAGCCTTTAGCAACCAATCTTGCTTTATATCTGGCTTTCTCAACTCCAAGAACACTTTCCTTTTGTTTAAAAATCTATTTGCAACGAACGACTTTCTTATTCTAAAGAAGCTTCACAAGATCCCATGTATCATTTTTATGTAGAGATTCAATTTCTTTTTGCATTGCAATTATTCACTTATCAGAGTTGTTGCAATTTACAACCTCTATAAATGTAGATGGTTCCTCACTTGAATCAATGTCTTCAGCAACATTTAAAGTATAAGCTACTAAATCATCTTCTGCATATCTCTGTGGAGGTTTAATTTCTCTACTTGGCCTATCTTTAGCAATAGAAGATTGTGTTGGTGCTTTCAAAGGTGAAATATCACCAATTCAGAAGAAGCACCTGATGAAGAAGTACTAAAAGTAGAAGTACCATCTTGATCAGGACTACAAGATGACTTTAACCCAAACTCCACCTGCACATGCGAACTCTGCTGGATTTTATATGAAGACTGCATTTTAGAAGATTGTCCACCCAACATGGAAGATTCATTAAATACTACATCTCTACTAACAACCACATTTTTAGTCTCAGGACACCATATCTTATACCCCTTAACTCTAGGCTTGTAACCAATAAAAATACATTTCAAAGATCTTGGTTCAAGTTTACCATCATTCACGTGAGCATAAGCAGGGCAACTGAATATCTTTAAATCTGAATAATTGGCTGGACTACTATACCACACTTCTTGTGGTGTCTTTTTCTAGAGAGAAATATGCAGAGAACGATTGATAATATGACATGTTAAAGCAGCAGCTTCAGCCCAAAATGATTTAGGTAAGTTTGCATTTGATAGCATGCAACGTACCTTACTAATGAAAGTCTGATTCATTCACTCTGCTACTCCATTCTGTTGCAGAGTATGACGAACTGTTAAATGTCTAACAATTCCTTGTGACTTGCAAAAAGAATTGAACTCGCTAGAACAAAATTCCAAAACCATTATCTGTGCGAAGATATTTTATCTGAAGCCCTATCTGTTTCTCAATCATGGTCTTCCAATCATTAAATGTAGAAAACACATCACTCTTCTGCTTTAGGAAAAACACCCAAACTTTTATAGAAAAGTCATCAATAATGCTTAACATATACAATGCACCACCTTTAGAAGGTACTTCAACTGGACACCAAGGATCAGAGTGTATATAATCAAGTGTTCCCTTTGTATTATGAATACCCTTCAAGAATTTGACACGTTTTTACTTTCCAAAAACACAATGCTGATTGAATTCAATATCAGTAATTTTATGTCCATCAAGAAGTCCTCTTTTGCTTAACTCGACCAATCCATTTTCACTCATATGCCCTAGACGCATATGCCAAAGTCGAGTAATATCTTTATCAGATAACAAAGGTGTAGAAACTGCTACATCACCCAGAACTGTAGAACCCTGTAATGCATAAAGATTGGCAGAAGTTTTATGTCCTTTCATGACTGTCAAACTACCTTTACTGACCTTGATAGCTCCACCTTCACCAGTGAACTTGTACCCCTCGTGTAGTTAGAGTACTCAAAGAGATTAAATTTCTCTTCAAATAAGGAATGTGTCTCACATCAAAAAGTATTTTGATAACACCATCAAACATCTTGATTCTGATTGTTCCAATACCAACTATCTTACAGGAAGCATTATTTCCCATCAATACGGTGCCTTTTGACGTTGATTCATATGTTGAAAACCAGTCCCTATTGGGACACATATGAAATGAACATCCCGAATCAAGAATCCAATCATCAGATTTTAATTTGTCATCAGAAGCAACTAGGAGATCACCATCACTATCAACATCTTCAACAACACTAGCCTGGCCAGAGCTTTTAGGTTGCTTTCCCTTTTGGAATGCAGAGGTTCTCTGATTCTTATTCTGTAATTTGTAGCATTCAGAAATAACATGGCCTTTCTTCTAGCAATATTGCAGGTTTTATTTTTATTTCTCGATTTTGATCGATTCCTCTGATTACCATAATTTTTCTTTTCTTGGGTTCTCCCTCGAACTACTAATCCCTCTGCAGAACTCTCAGCTCCACCAATAATATGTTTAATTTTTTATTTATTAACAAACTATCATAAACTTCATTTAAAGTGAGAGTATCACGACTATATAAAATTGTATCTCTAAAATTTGCATACGAGGGAGGTAAAGAACACAACAAAATTAAGGCCAAATCTTCATCATCATAACTAATCTCCATGGATTCTAAATGGATTCTAAATCAGAGGCAATTTTTTTAAAACCAACTAAATGGTTATCTAAGGATGATCCTTCATCCCTATGATAAGAAAATAAACATTGCTTCAAATGCAATTTTGTAGTTAAAGTTTTTGTCATGCAAATCTGTTCTAACCTTAACCATAAACCAGCAACACCTTTCTCTTTCAAAACATCTTGCAAAATTTCATTAGAAAAATGTAGATGTAATAAACTAAGAGCCTTTCGATCTTTGCTTTACTTTTCTTCTTGAGTCCAAGAAGCCGGCATTTTAGTAATCCCTAATAAAGCTTCTTCTAAATCCATTTGGACAAGAACTGCCCACATTTTAGCTTGCCATAATGAAAATTTAGTATTGCGATCCAAAAGCGGTATATGATGTTTCACAGTTTCCATAATAAATTATCTCAATCAAACGAAACACTAATGACAAATCAAGTTCTAACAAACCAACCAAGCTTTGATACCATTTGTTGAAAAATTACTTGATCTTAACATAAACCACTTGATATCGATGCAGCGGAAGTGAACTAGATTATAATTATGGCAATGGCAAATATAAATAAATGGAATAAAGAAAAAAACAATAACACAAAGATCTTACGTGATTCGGACGAAACCTACATCTATGAGCGAAGGCGACAAAAATATTCCACTAGAGTTCCAAATTGAGATTACACAAGAGCACTCACCAAAATCCCAATACACCCAAAGATTTGAACTCACCAAAATTAATTTCTAAATGCAATTAAAAATTAACATAAAATAATTTAGAAAAAGTGAATAATGAAATTTCTATTTAAATTATTACTTTCTATGAATTTTTAAAAGAGAAACTACATATGTGCATATATAGTGGTAATGGGCGGTGGAAATAATCAAAATTCCCCATGTGGGAATTTCAATTTGCGGCACAACAGGTCACATACTATTTTATTTGAAATTTGGAAAATAAAAAAATAGAATGTGACCAAAGTAAGCATTAGAGTGAATTTTAAATTATACCACCTGACAATATGTTTTCACCTGGGCACATTTACGTACGCTGTACGGACAACATAAAGAAAATCACTTATATAAAATACTCACAATTCTAGGATGCAAACTTTCGGGAAATTCATGGATGCAAACATTTATTGTCATAGGGTAATTCATTTAAATTGAAAATAGTATTTGTGACAAAGACAGGCCAACAAAAACATTGTTGATATTATACAAAATTTGGCACGTTTTTTTTTTCATGCCCATCCTATATACGTTTCCTTTTCACAAAAAGCAAAAAAAACAAAAACATTGTCGACTTTGCTGGAGTTGTAATAACCGTCCACAATTTTAAGAGGGATTTGAATAAGATTTTGGATGACCAATTAGTTTGAAAAATTATTTTGATAGAAATTTGGAATCAAAAGTTGGTTTGGATATATATTTTTTTAGAGGATTTAGAGATAATAGTTGATTTACGATGAGTAGTTAAAAATGAGTAATTTTGAATAATTAAAAATAAATTATTAAAAAAGAATGATTAAAAATAAAAAAAATTATTTTAAGTAGTTAGAAATGGATTGTTACAGATGAAGAGTTGTTTTGAATATTTATAATAATATAATTTTTTTAAGGATAATTAATAAATACTCATTTTAAATCCTCTTTAAATTCAACAAACAAACACACCCTTAGTACTCAAGCCTAGCTCCAATATTTGGTATGTTTTCATGAAATTTCATGCTTTCACACGATATATACTATTTTTTAGTACCACAAAAATTTTGTTTCAACAATATTAAAATTAAATTTTCAAAAAAAAAAAAAGAACAATATTAAAATAAAAAAAAATTACATTAAATGACGCCATATTATACATTAAAGAGGTCTTGCCTCTTATTTATGAGAAAGCAAGTTTTTCTTTTAAATATATATATA
>JBBMKA010000009.1:1185909-1205925 GCA_037833695.1 Sechiopsis laciniata | reverse complement strand
CAAATCAATATACAAATACAAATTCTTAATTTACACGTGTCTCGATTCTGTTTATCTATCGAAATCTCGTGTGAACAGTCCTCATTACTTGTTTTCTCTTTCTTCGATCTTTGGCCAAAACTTGTATCATAAGCCCACTCGTGCATCAAGTCATCAATCTCGTACAAAACATCTTTAAGCTTTGAAATCCAATCGCTTGCATCCATGGTCAGACTCGATACCAATCTAACACCAATTTATAACAGCCCGAAAGAACAAGAACCCTATTGCAATATAAAAGGAACCGAGATACCCGATAAACCAAGATTAGAGGTTACTTGGGTCCTCATATTCTTGAGTTCTCTCAAGACTTAAACTAAAATGAACAAAATATTTCATACCTCAGTCATTCTTCTCCCCCTCTATTTATAACCAATCTCCTAACAAACTCTTAACTAATTTCTTGCCACCCTCATAATATCTGTAATAAGAACCCTATCGATAACCCTACATCGAGCGAGAGGGCATCAGACAACAGTTACATTAGAATAACACTATTTGTTCTCCTCTGATCAAAGCCAGAAAAAGGCAAACAAGCTCATACGATCTAAAGAACGAACTCATTTTATTCTCTGAGAAACTAACTTGTGCGTTGGAGCATCAGTATTCCAACACCGCTCCCTCACTTGTTTCTATTTCGCATGCCATTTACATGCCCGATAAATACAAATTTATTGTTGGTTCCACTCATTCGAAATTTGTTATCTATAGATCATACGACATTAAGTGTGAAAATAACAAAATAAAGAAAATTTTTGTGAAAGAAAAAGTAGTATTTACTAGTCAAAGTAGGCTCGGTGGTAATTGACATACTCTCTATTGATAAAGAGATGGCATGTTCTAATCCCCATCCTCAAATAGTGTTGTTTTAATAATAAAAAAGAGAGAGTATTTGTTAATTTTAGAAGTATATATCAATGAAGGTCAAAATGGAGAATTGAGAATTCCCACATCGGGCAATCACGCAGAAGAGAATTTCCAATATGCTATAAATATAAGCAATAGCATTCATTGTAACATACTTACCTGGACGAGGTCAATGGGCGATCAATAAGGTCCATGGCCTAGGTTGGTGACCTCCATTGCACTTCGGAGGGGCGCCCGCCTAAGGTCTACCCAAAGTGGTAGCTCCTACGTCATAATTTGTGGTAGTGGGGGCCTGCGTTCGCGCGGCCCCTTCCAATGCTCTCAGTTTTAAGATTTCTACTGCTGCCCTAGAACTTATATTATGAATTATCAATCTAAATTGGACGAGTAGAAACAATTTGTAACATGAATGGACAACTTAATTTGTTTATTTTATATTTCGTTCCTGTCACAAAAACTGGATTGAACACAAGAATTTTTTACATCTTTTTGTTTTTCTAGACTTAAGAGGAGGAAGTAAAGATATGTTCGAGGGGGAACCCTACATTATCAGCTGAAAATGGGCGTAGATTCATAAAATAGTTCACTTTTCTATTTTGAAAATTTAGATTTTTTTTTTTTTTTCTAAATGTTAGTGACAAATGAAGGCTTTTCAACAAGAGATTTTGTTTCTTCGTCTTTGTATCTGCTTGTTAATTTCTAGTTACGTGGCTATCATCGATTGAAACTTAACTTTACTATGATTACTTCAGTTGCTTTTTAACTATTAGGGCTCAATAAGTTGGAAGTTAATGTAATTGTCTGATTTATATTATGGTATTATGGATGACCCTTGCTGGTAATATGAAAAGGGGAAGTTGTCTAGTGGTCAAGTGGTATTTGTAGGAATTAATTTCCTACAATTTTTTTTACTTCCAAATTTTGTAAAATCACGGAGTATGTTTTGTGACAATAGTCGAGGTACGTGCAACCTGACCCAGATGGTCACAAATATCAAAAAAAAAAAAAAAAGAAGTTTCTGTTATTAACTGCTTCTAGAATCGATATTTCAAAGCTGTTTCTTCATTCTGCAGACATTTCATGAATAGTTTGTGAAGGTCTTGTACATAGAGTTCTTCCCCTTGACTTCATTGAGGTTCTTGTTAAGGCTCAAAAAGGGTAAGAAGTGGAAAGAAGAGAGAAGAAAATAAAGTTTTATTTTCATTTGGTAAGTATCCAATTAGCTGCCTAAATCCTCAGAAGCTAAGAGCAACTCCCTCTATGCACAGTTTTGCTGCATATACCTTCATGCCATAGGAGGTGTATATTTGCTTAATCAAGCTGAGTGAATACTGTCAGATGCTTCTTTTGTGGGTATCAAATTTCATTCCTGGTTGATCCTTCAAAACTATATAGCAAATGAAGTGGAGAAAGCATGAAAGATTTGATATTAGGAAGCCATGCCAGCTTTATGTGTTCAGAAATTTTGTGGGAGTCTTAATCTCAAAAAGAGAACTGCCAACAAGAACATGATGTATGTAATTATGAGCATGAAGTTAGGTTCAAATTTCTCTTTAAAGAACTAAAAAAAGTGAAAATTTTGATATTAGTACACGATTGCATTATCAATTAATTTAGAAAATTGCTTATCGACATTCAAAATCAATGTCATAGAAATTTCAAACTCAAACACACTACTTTAATCTAACACCAAGAGGGTGTTTGGGTGGAGAGGTTTGGAGAGGAGTGGTGAAGAGTTAGAAGTAGTTATGGCAAAAACTCTCGTTTCATATGAAGAGTTATGAATGATTATAACAGAAAACTCTCGTTGGTATCAAGCGTTACGAAGGATTTGACATAATTGCGAGGGCAAGTATTTATGGGTGATTATAGAGAGTTGGTTCATTTTGGGCTGCTTCTGTAAGGTTTGGCTAACTGCTGCCCAACCATCCAACACCTCTATCTTAACCTCCCATATAAATGAGGTATTTGAAAGTACCCCTAATATAGGGCTTAAATGAATGCCAGGGAAACAAATGGAATTTTTCCACAAATATCATAGTACTAAGAACATTACTAATACTGTCTGCACAAAATACTATTCATAGTACTAAGAATGTACAACCATTCAAAATTTGAGAATGTACTCTACTCTGCTCCCATTTGATCTATAAGCCTACTGTAAAGTCACCTAATATTTAATCTTCAAATCATATGTAGTTATGTTCATAACTTGGAAGATTGTAGAATAGAAAGAACTAAACCAGGGGTCCATATCAAATACACAGAACATATGTTGATCATTTTCCAAAAGTTGAAAGTCTCTGCTGAACAAATTGACAAAGCAAAAAGGACTACCACTCTTTTTAGAGAGATTCGAACCCACGACCTTAAGATCGAGGGGACTATAACCTAGTTCCACTTGACTTAGTTTTCTTTGCCTAAAGTCAATATTGAATGATTTAATTACTCTTTTTCTGAAGAAATCAAATCCGCTTAATGCACTAAATCAATTCAGCTTATTTGATTGAACTATATACTTTATCTTAGTTTTAATTCACATCAATAAGACAATTCACTCATAATTAAAACGAAAACATCAACCTTGGAAGTGGATATGTTCAATCTTTGTGACTCTACACGAAACCTTCAGAAAATCATAGATCAAGCAAGAAACAAACAAAGAGCGATGATGGCTTTTTCAGTTTCCCATACCAAGAAACTCAGAAACTCCATTGAAAAATTGATCATAAATCAAAGCAAAACACAGAGAAAAACCAGTAAAACATCATGCAGTTTCATTCACATCAGAGGACAAAAAGCTATAAACAATCAAATCCTTAATCTCCCCCTTAATATAACAATACTTCCTGAAAGTCCCCTCTTTCAGAAACCCAACTTTCTCAAGAACTCTCTGAGACGCCCTATTCTCCAGACACAAACGCCTGCAATCTCACCACATCAGGAAAGCTCTTAAACACCTGAGAAACAGCAATCCCCAAAGCCTCGGTCGCAATTCCTTTACCCCAATAGTCTCTAGCCACAGCATATCCCACATCCGCCTTGCAACGATCCTTGCCCGACCACGGATACACCGATACGAACCCAACAGAGCGGCCATCGACACATATCGAACGACGCCAAGGATGGGGAATACAAACATCTCTAATGAAAGCCAGCGCCTGTTCCTTGGAACTGGAAGTGTTACATCTAATGAACTTCATAACTTGATTATCACCAGCCCATATCATGAAATCGTCAACTTCAGTGAGTTCAAAAGGGCGTAGAGTAACTTGTTGACTCATTTCCATGGTTTTTAGGTTATTGCACGGAAAGTGTTCGATGAAATGTTTCAAAGAGAGAAGAAAGTGATCAATATTTCAAGAGATTATTGTATTGGGGAGGGGCTGCGCGTTGACGCAAGCCCCCACTGCCACAAATTATGACGTAGGATCTGCCGCAATGGCAGACCTTAGACTTGCACCCTTCCGAAGTGCAATGGAAGTCACATGTCTAGGCCATGGCCCTGCCTGATCGGCCATAGACCCCGTCCAGGTATGTAACTTTTACCTTCGTACCTCACTTCTATTTTATATTGCGCTTTCTCCTTCCCGGTTTGAGATTCTCCGATGTGGGATTTAAATCACTCACCGCCACATTTGGCCAAACTTTATTTTTTATTACTCTTATTTTCCTTTTAACGTTCTTAATTATTAAATCCCGTATTTTTATTTCGTTTTTTTAGAGATGAAAGATTTTTATTTTTATTTCTTGTGTATTTACCAATTTGATTATTGTTTTTTTTTAGATTTTTTTTTTGAGAAACTTTTTTTTTTTTTTTTTGAGATTACCAATTTGATTATTGCGATTTTGATTTTATTTCAATTTTGTGTATATAAACTAAAATAGGTATAGTTTCAATGACTTCTATAGATTTAATAACTTAGATGTTGAATTAAAATTATGCTTATAAATTTTGAGTTATATTTTTGTTCGATTTGTTTTCGGCTTTAAGAATTTTAATATTCTCTCGTTCTTGCCTTTAAATGAATAATGTAATAGAGGTAAATATTTGAGAAATCTAAAAATAAACACGAATATTTTGAATTAAATAATATAATAATAAAAGAAAATGAAGAATTGAAGGCAGACATTCTAATACATGATTTCTTTAAAATAAATTTTCATTTTATTTGATAAAAATAAAATAAATATTATTTTATAACTATCAAACTTGTGATTGAAAATATGAACATAAGTTGTTCGACATATAAATTTTATTCTATCTAAATGTATCTTGTCACTAGGGTTTGTGGTCTCCTTTTCCCCACACTTTGTACTAAAAAAATTGTATCTATCACATTTTGTAAGTATTTTTGCAATTGAAACTATTTAATAAAATATGAAAGAGTAATAAAAGTAGAAAAAAGAAATTAAAAAACCCCATTCTTCTCCATTTCTTCCAAATTCAACAACATAGAAATAATAAATAAATAAATTTAAAATGTCTTGAAGTTTTCTTTTGGATTGAGTCGCATGCAAAAGTTATTAGAGAAATTTTCTTCTATGGTGAATTTATCCAATTGTCTAGCACCTTTGCAAGTGATTACATTATTCTACTTTTCTCTCCCGAATAATCTCAATTCACATGCAATGATTTGAAAGAAAATTGAAGTTTGTAATGAAAAAAAATGTTAGGAAACTATTTTATTTTATAGTTGAAAAAGACGAAAAGTTACAAAACTTTTGAAATTTTAAGTCTTAAAATATAGTTAAGTATGATAAAAAGAAATAAAAAAAAAGAAAAGAAAGAAAAAAAAAGATTTTATATGTATAGCAAAAAAATCCAATAAAAATACCCCAATAACACTTTTTGAAAATATTTCATACATAACATAAAAATGGGAAAATGACCAAATGTTATTGAATAAGTTTTCAAGTTTTCAATCAGTTCAATTGATATTCTTCAATCAATTACAGTTTCACTCGATAGTCTTCAATTAGTTTCACTTGATAGCCTTAAATTCATCGACTCCAATGCCATTTTTTCTCTCTCGTGATTTTTTGGCGATTGTTCGGCGAGCTATAACTTTTGACTCAGAGCTTCACTTGATGTGGTTCTTGTTGGGTTAGCTTCATCTTCTCTTCTTCTTTCTTTTGAGTTATTTCTTGGCAAAAAACAAGTGAAATTGAAGTCTCAAAAGGCAGAATAAGGAACACTTGTTTTTTAAGAATAAAGGGGTAAAATGGAAATTTATGAAAAGTAAATTAAAAATCTTATATATATATATATATATATAAAATACTGTAATTATAATAGACATCCTAAGAGTGGCTATATAAGGTAAATTACTTAAAAAATCAAATATTAAATATTTTAGTAAGGGAAAAGACTTATATTCAAAACATTATAAATTCTAGGAAAGTTGTGGTCGATAGTCTAATTTTCACAAAATAATTGCAGATCTAAACAAATTTGAAAATATATGCATAAAAAATATGGTAATATTAATATTCATTATAAAGTATTATTTTATTATTAATACAATATTTTGTATTATTAATATAATATTATATGTTATTAATACAATATTATAGGTTATTAGTACAGTATTGTGTATTAATATTGTATTATGTATGAATAACACCGTATAATGAATATTAATAATACCGTATTTTTTACTATAATTGCTATTTTTTTTTGTGTCTAACATTGTAAATACTTTTTCAATTTGACTTATTCCTAAAAAAAGTTCTAAATTAAATCTATTAATTACAAATTTAAGAACATTTTAAAAAGAGGTACATAATAAAAGGACCTCAAGATAGTTACGTAGTGGGTGTTGTTTTATCTATTCATTATTAAATAAATTTAAATCACTTATGAGCAATTAAATAGCATAGTTTGTAATTTAAAGATTGGGCTGAGGGGTAAAATCGCCTCTTTGTAAAATTTTACTTATTATTTATAAATTTATGAGAATTTTAAAAAGAGTTACAAAATAAAATGACCTAAATATAGTTATGTAGTGGGTGTTTTTTTTATTCCTGATTAAATCAATTTAAATAATTTAGTGGCATAATTTATAATTTAAAGATTGAATTAAAGGATAAAATCGTCTAAATATTATTCTCCTCCTAAACCATGTGATGTTAAATTCCTCAATTGACTGCGCGTTTTTTTTTTTTTTTTGAACAATCAAACGACTGAACTAAACTTTATTACAAAGGAATAAAACGCAGCATATAATTAAATGCACTTTTCCAACAGACACAATTAGCTTTTTTTTTTTTTTTTGAGCTCCCACAAAATTAGTTTTAAACCCCCTAATTTTCTCAGTATATATATTTTTTTATACAACACTATTAAGAAAATGAGGATTCAAACCTGTAACCTCATAATTACTAAGTCGTACAAGATGTCGAGCTATGCTCTTATTAGCATTTGCTCAATATATGTATAGTTCATGTATAGTTTAATGAAGTTGAACTAAAGAAATATCTTAAGAAATCTTAGTCTATATCCTACCTGACTCCTTATTTACAAAAAAAATTTTAAAAAAATTCGTACATCAAAAATTAAATTTGGTCTTCACGAATCGTAACTTAATCAACGTAGTGTGTCTCATTACTAAAAGGTTTAAGTTTGAACCCTTTACACTCAATTGTTATTGAACCAACTATTAAGAAATGATTTAGTCGTCAAAAAAATCTTGAAGTGATGATGAATGGTAGCTCTCCTCCCACTAAATTAATTGTAAATAATTGTCCAAACAGTCACAAAATATCAAAACAAATTTGTTGTTCCACTAAAAAACGAGTTCGAAAACGTGACCCATATATATCAGATGATGCGTTCAGTTAGGCAATTAAGCTCGAATTAAATTGGCATGCTTTTGTAATTTCAAAGTGTCGCAGAAAATTTAAAACAAAAATATTCACAAAATTGTTTCTCAATAAACGTTTGACATAAAGTTAAGTAGTGAGAAGCAAACACAAAATATTGAGTTGAAAAATTTGTAGAAATTCGTAAGAAAACGATGAAGCCTACAAACATCTAAAAAAAATGCAGCTATAATCATACTAGTTAGGATTTAAATATGGAAAATTATTATATATTTTAAAATAAACAAAACAAAACAAAATACACAATAAATGTTACAATAGAGTCTGAAAACTTGCCCTACGAAATTAATCTAGAAATAATCTCAAGCATGTTCCATTCACATAAATCTGGTGGAATTGGTCCACTTACATTCTTGTATTAAAACCTGTTAGTACCAAAATATCCTAGACATGAAAACCCATTAAAGTCATTTAAACTGCAATTCTTTCTTTTAAAAAAATGCAACAGTATGCTAAGAAAAATAAACACACTAATCCAGAAATTGTAAGAATGAACTATAAAACCCAACAATTAAAAAGATGATATACTACAAAGTCTCCTAATTCGAAAGTGTTTAGCTTCATCAGGCAGTAAAGAAACCTAAGAACTTGGCCTTGTCACATAACACTGTATTATGAATATTATCACAGGTCCGCTCGTCCGGGATACCTCGGGAAGGGGATAACATCTCTGATGTTGTCAATGCCAGTGGCAAAAAGAAGCATCCGCTCAAAACCGAGACCAAAACCGCAGTGCTTGACTGTCCCGTATCGTCTCAGATCAAGATACCATTCATATGGTTCAAGTGGTAGACCCGACTCCTTGATCCTGCAGGAAATGCAAATTCAGAATTCATAGTTCACAAAAGAAGTGAGAACAACTAAGAGAGCTTCAATTGTTGTTCTTTTACCTGTCACGAATAACCTCGTATCGCTCCTCCCTTTGACTTCCACCAATCAACTCACCAACCTTCAAAAAAGTCAAAAATTATTTTTCACAAACAAAAGGATCAAAACGATGAAAATGAATCACAGTTATTGACAAAATAATAAAATAAAATAAGCTACCTTAGGTACAAGAACATCCATTGCAGCTACAGTCTTTGCGTCGTCATTGAGTCTCATATAAAATGCTTTGATTCCTTTTGGATAGTTATAGACAATGACAGGCTTTTTAAATACTATTTCGGTCAGGTACCTGAGCAAGCAAAAAAATAATGAGATTTACCACAACTCTTCAAGTGATGTAAATGCAAAGCATGGGAGTTTTCAAACCTTTCATGTTCAGAAGCTAAATCAATTCCCCATTCCACTTTGTTCTCGAACTCCTTACCCTTCTTTACAGCTTCCTCAAGTAATTCAACAGCTTCCGTGTAAGAAATTCGAACGAAAGGAGTTGAAGAGACCATTTTGAGACGATCAATACAAGTTCGGTCATATTTGTCAGCCATAAATTTCATGTCATCTAGGCAGTTGTCAAGTAACCATTGACACAAAAATCTCACATATGCTTCCGCACAATTCATATCGTCCTTCAACCAATTAAAGACAAAAAATCTCATGTATGGTTAATTCAATTAAAACTCTATAAGAAGAAGCATAAAATCAACAAAAGTGAACTAAACCTGTATTTGCACAGTTCCATCGTTAATCTTATTCCTAATAGCATTGTTATATTATCAACATCCTTTTTTGGATAAAAAAACGATTTCATTAAAGTATGAAATATGATGTCCAGTGGACAAATACAAAGTTATAAAATATTACATAATACTTTTCCAATTAGAGAGGAGGGAAGAGAAAGAGTAGTCTTTAAAATAATTCTTTTGTTTTGACCCAAAAAACCACCATATAAACAATGCCATCAAAAAACAATTATATTATCAATATCGTGGTGTAAACAATCTCCTCTATTCTCATCTCATAATTTCTCCTCACTCCTAGCTAATTGGAGAGCTCTCTAAATTGTTTCTTATTTAAAAAAGTCTTATTCCCAATTGAATTTTCAAACCTAGCTCTCGGTTAAACATGGTTGTTTTCCATATTGCTTAGTAGTACAGATAAAACAACCAACTTAAGCCTAGCCCTCGGGCAGCTTCTTCTCAATTATAATTCTTATGGAAAAGGAGAATATATCAAGTAGAAAGACCTTATTTATGATAGAAGACCTGCTCTTTTGTTCTTACATCCATGAATATCAAACATCCATGAGATACTAAGCCCTAGATAAGTGGACAACAAGACTTGAATCCCATTTCCCCTATACCCTTTATTATTTACATTGACTCTAATTAACCACTAGGCTGACAATGGGTGGTTTTCATATTACAAGGCAAAAAGAGGAGATAAACTCATCCTAGAACATTAAAACTCAACTACAATGTATGCGCCATAGGTATTGTATCTTTAGATGGTTATACACGACTGACCTTTTGAGCCTTAGCCATGAACACAATTCAAACTGAGTAAGCCAAAAAAAAATACAACTTAGAATAAAATTTCAGGATAGTAACAAACCTGCAAATCTGCAAAGGCAATTTCAGGCTCGACCATCCAGAACTCTGCAAGATGTCTTGAAGTGTGAGAATTTTCAGCACGGAAGGTTGGTCCAAAGGTGTATACACTACTGAGTGCACAAGCATAAGTTTCAACTTGCAACTGGCCTGAAACGGTCAAAAACGCTTGCCGAGCAAAGAAATCTCTTCCATAATCCACTTTCCCATCCTTCTCTGGAATGCCAG
Source organism: Sechiopsis laciniata (assembly GCA_037833695.1). Lineage (NCBI taxonomy): Eukaryota > Viridiplantae > Streptophyta > Magnoliopsida > Cucurbitales > Cucurbitaceae > Sechiopsis > Sechiopsis laciniata. The sequence goes on along the minus strand of JBBMKA010000009.1, from coordinate 1,195,414 downwards.
GTTTAAGCTTAGCTCTCTCTTCCAACCTAGCAACATTCTCCTTTGCCTTCTTCAAGTCCAAAACAGAAGCACCAATTTCCCCCTTGCTTGCTTTAGCAGCCTTCAGCTTCGCAACCGCTTCTCCTTTCTCCTTGACAATTTGCCTTGCTTCATCTACTTCTGCTTCAGAGGGAGGTGGGTTTTTAACCAATTCCTTTTCTAACCTTTCAGCCTCACTCAATAAAGTGGTAACTTGAAACATTTCGCCCGCACCCTCACAATCGCTTGTGGTTACAATTGGCGTGTGAATATACAGAAATCCGTGTTTGTTAAAAAATGTGTGGGTGGCATATGCAAGTGCATTTCTAATCCTAGCAACTGCAGATATCTGTAATCGTCGAAAAAACACAAAACTCATCAGTAAAATGTTTTAGTTTCATCAATTGTACATATCTATTGATATCAGAGAAGAACAACACAGACCTATACTAGAAATGAAATGCAGAAAATGAAATGAGTGAAAAAACCAATCAATAAATTCAAAACTCATAAATAGAATAATCTGTTTTATCAATTGTACATATCGATCAACACAATTGAAATGCTAAGTTACAGAACTATGTAAGAAATGAAACGCAGAAATGTGAGAAAAAAGAACCAATCGAAATGACGTGATCCAATCAATAAACACAAATTCAACAAATGATTTCAATTTTCTTTCACCGTGTTAGTTCTAGGTCGGAGATGAACGACATCTCTGAGAAACTCGAGAGTGAGTTTCGTCTTCGGCAAAGGATACCGTGCAGGATCAACCGGACCAACATGGACGACAGCCTCACCGCGAAGCTCAACTTTCTGGTGCTTATCCGGAGGAGGAAGCTTGAAAACGCCGTCGACAACAACGCAGGTTCCGGTGGGGACAATCTGGCCAAGATCCGCCACAGCAGCTTCGATGATCACTTGAAGATTCTGAGGACAAGAGCCGTCGTTCAACTCGAGAAAAGCAAAAGCGTCCTTGTCGGCCTTCCTTCCGGTTTTGACCCAACCGCCGACACGAACCTTCTGGCCGGCGAGTCCAGCGCCGCCGTCTGGCCGGCAGACGATTGAACAGATAGGAACGCGATCGGAGAATTCAGCTTTGAGAGATTTGTAAGTGGAAGAATCGTCGTTCAAGGCGACGGCGGCGAGTTGGTCGGCCGGTGGCGCGGAATGCTCTGCCATTGGTTCGTTCTCGTTGTAGCTTTGCACAGTTCAGTTGCATTCAAAACCCTAATCCATATTTTGATATTTAAAGTATTACGTACGGTCGGTCTTTTCAGTTTGGTCCGGTTCTTATGCGGCTTTGGAATAAGAAATTAAAGTGTGATTATTCTGAAAAAAAAATAGAAGAAAAAAAAAATGATATGCTAATGCAAGCTGTATTGGAGAGTCTGTCCCAGGACACACTTTTGATTTTTTATTGGTTGTAATCTTTAACTGGTTGATTCCATTATAAAAATTAATATTTGACTTTTATTTTGTTTAAAAATAATAATAGTTTTTTAGAATTAAGTCATCTCATCAATTTAAACTAAAAAAAATGTTGAGATAGGGTAGTTTTTTTTTTTTTTTTGGAAAGATCATAATATCAAGTGAAATTAGGGATGGATCCCATCAATTAATTAATTTTCAAAAAAGAAAATAAATAAATGGGAATAAATATTTGCAATCTTATTCCCTTGAAATAAAGGAGATTGAAACGTGTTTAAAAAATTAAATAGGTTGGTGACGTAGTTGGTTATCTTGATTGGTTTTAATTCATATTAACTTCACGGTCATAATTCGACCCTAAAAATTGGTATTCATTCCCCTCCCCAATATATGTACTTATTTAATGGCATAAGTATGTATAATTGTTTATTTAAGAGTAGGCAAAAATGTATGGTATGTATTTATAAATCAATAAATGAAGAATTGAACTAAAAATAGAAAATTATTTAGGGTGTATTTCAATCAGCCCATAAAAATGATTTAATAATAAACAGTTTAGTAGTAGTTAAAATGAAATATAAACAAAAAAGAATTGAGAAATAAATAATGAAATTTTTTAATCGAGAAACTCTTTAATTTTTAAATAGAGAATCAATTTATGCAGTTTTCAAAAAAAAAAAAAAAAAAAAAAAGAAGAAAAATCAATTTATGTTACGATTGCTAAAACTATATTGGTGATAATTAGACAAAATAAATCAGAAATTAATGTTATAAATTCCCTTTTTTTTAATTAATAAAACTTTTTTTAGCACTTTGTTTTTTTAATTAAAGAAAAAAACCGTTCCATAAAGAAGGCTCTCTCAATATTTTCATTTTGATCAGGTGGAACCACCCCAGTCAAAATAATGAAGGCCCTCCATTAATTTAATAACCCATATAAAATAGGTTAAAAAAAAAAAACTAAATGAAGTATGTCATCAAGAAAACAAATAAATTAAAAGAACCTAATAAATTTAAAGGGGGAATATAAAGGAAAGGGTGTGAAAAAGAAACATCCTCGTCCAAGAAAATTTGCAAGATTTTTGGTATTCAACTAGTTTATTATCAAACAATGAAATCATTGTGTCAGTACCTCGTTCAATGAATGAAAATTTAGAATGCTAAATCTAAAAACTATAATTATTTTTAATTGGGGCATTTGGTCCTAGACAGTTACGTTATCAATGAATATTTAATAATACTTAAATTAATAAGGGGGAAAATACTGTTTCAATTTGATTTGTTCCTTCATTTCATTGACGTTCCAATGGGGTCCAGACGTTAAAATAATAATTAGATTATTTTAGCTTTCACAAATTTAATTTTTCAAAAGAAAATATTAAAAAAAACATACAAGGACTTAATCAGGGGTAATAGAGAATTTTCCCAATTAATAACTACTCATGTTATTAGGAGTGATAATAAAAATTGAAAGCCATAAAATCGAACCAATCTGTCTCCAAACTTAAATAACTTAAGAGACTGAATATATTTAAAGAAAACTGAAATTGATTGAATAGATTCTGTAAAAACCAAACAAAAAAAAAATTGAACATGAAGTCAGTTCTCTTTATCAAATTCAGACCTATGTCATCCCTATGTTAGTGTAAAAAGTTAGTTAAACTAACAAAAACGAAAAATTAAGTATTAACTAAACAGATGGAATGCAGAACTGATGCTATTCAAATTTTAAACTGGAGAATTAGAAGGGGCCGCGCGAACGCAGGCCCCCACTGTAATAAATTACGACGTAGGAGCTGTCACTTTGGACAGACCTTAGACAGGCACCCCTCCAACGTGCAATGAAGGTCACGGACCCAGGCCATGGGTCTAATTGATCACCCATTGACCCCGTCCAGGTAAGTATGTTTTTGGGTTGGACATTGCCTTTTATTTATACAAATCTTGAGGTCCGCAACTTTCTGTTTTAGCGATGTGGGATTTTTCAATTACCCCTACTTTTGCTCCTTTGTACTTCGTTTGCTCACATGATGCATTTGAGTTTTAAGTTTCAGATTTGTGTGGTTACCAATTGTTTTTGGGCTTGGGATTTTGAAGTATTATGAACTAATATTTGGAATATTTATGGGTTTGTGAAATGTTGTGTTTTGCTAAATAAAATTGTATGGATAAAATATTTATCTTTAATTTCATTTAGCTTGAAAATTTTAATGTGAAACGGTGTCATTGTTTGTGATATCAAGCTAACTCAACTCATCAAAATGATAAATCTACCCTGATTTATTGATTAATTGGACTAAACCCACAAAGTAATGTAAGTCAATTTTGCCTTAATAATGCAAATTCAAGAATAAGTCTATTGTTCTTGTTTTGGATTGTTTAGGCCCCGTTCGATAATCATTTGATTTTTTGTTTTTTGTTTTTGAAATTTAAGTCTATTCTTACTCAATTTTTCTATAATGTGTTCCATTTTTCCTATAATGTATCTAGAAAATATGTGAATACTATCCAAATTTCAAAAATAAAAATAAGTTTTTGGAATCTACTTTTGTTTTTAATTTTTAGTTTAGTTTTTAAAAATATAGATAAGATGTAGATATCTAAGTAAGAAAAAATATATGGTAAGATAGTTATTGTATGGTTAAATTTCAAAAACCAAAAATTAAAAACAAAATGGTTATCAAGTGGAATCTTACGTATTCGTTAGTTTATTAGATGTGAATTTGTGGATGGTCATTGGTTAAGTTTGTCAGCTTTGATTTACCTTGAGTACTAGCGAGTTGAATTGGTCATAGTTGATAAAACTTATGATTTTTAATATTAATCGATTTTTGTTTAGAGTATGAAGATTTAAATTCCAAAGTGAAGATGTGGTTTCAACTATCACTTTACTATTTTTCCCATAAACTGAAATTAAAATTTATAAATTAATTAGGAATTGCAAAAATGAAATACTTAATTTTGCCATACCGAAGATCATGCAAGTTAATTAATAAAGATTTGCAACCTAATTAAGAATTCATTATATATTTTTTTATTTGTAAGTGTAGATTAATTTATATGCATTCAAACATGCGCTTAGGCTAGGATGCAACTCTAGCACCTCGAATTCCTTAAGTAAAAAAGACAAATGTCATCATGTATTATTAGTAAACAAAAAAAAGTTATACCAATCTTAAATACAAAAATTCTTGTGTTCAGGGGTTTTATTTTTATTTTTATATTTATTAACTATAAAGAATATCATTTACTAACTAACCTTTAAAATAATTTCCTTTTTAATAATCCCACTCAAACAATATTATTTCTTCCTCATGAATGAATATATAGTGTCTCACAAAAAAATGCACTTTTTCTACATTAAAGCCTAAAACTATTATACTATATTATACTGTCTCTTCTTTATGAATCTTTAATTATATATAGTGTGTCTAAAAAAAACTCATTTTTTTGTGTTTTCCTAAGCCTCAAAATAGATTATTACATTTTGAGGGAAACTCCTTGAAACTTTTAAAAACAATACTTACACTTACTACAATTATTTGACAATCCTCTAAATTAAGATGTGCAAGTTAGTACTCTAGTTCATAAGCCTATCATGAATCAACTTATTTTGTTACTCAAAAGATTTTTTGCTGAGTTGTGGAGGCTTTTGAACTCACTTGTATTTGTTACCCTTTTACTAATGACATTCATTACTAGCATACCGTCTATACCATCTCCTCTATACTTTATCTTTTTTAGTTTAATGAAAATTTGAGATGAACACTTTTGGTGGTACAACCATATACTTTTATCTACCAGCATTAGATGCCAAGCAAAATTACTTACAACCAAAAAGTCTCATTCAAAGTTGTAAAATTCACATAAAATGATTCCAAAACTTCAAAAAGAAAATACCATTCCATCATGGGTTTCAATGATATTGAGTTTGAAATTTTGTATTGACTCTTAAAACTTCCAACAACTTCTTTCATCTTACCTTTAAAGCTTAAACTTCAAAAAGAAAATACCATTCCATCATAGTTTTGAACATTGTATGTATGGCTAGTTTTCGAAACCACTTAAATTGGTGTGTAATTTTATGTTCATTCTTATTTGCTTGGCAATTTGATTGTTGTTTGGCTCAATTGAATCTGGAATTATTTCAATAAGTTTAAATCCAGGCAGACTAGCACAGGGGAGAGAAAAAAGAGACAGATGTTCAACCAGTTAATATCCCTGCTGCATATTTCAGGAAAACTGAAAAAAAAGTTTGGAAAATTGTTTTATTTTTTTGGCTTGAAGTTAAGAAAACAATTATACTTTTTTTATTCTCATATTTGCAAAAGGCTAAGTAAATATTTTTATTCATAATCATAACTCTCAAGTCTCAAGACATTCTCAAATAATCCAATAAGCTAGTTTTGTCCAAAACAAAATACAGCACAATCAGTAGAACTTGGAAGGCTAGAGAAAATTCAATTATCAGTTTTATTCCACCATCTTGATAGGAATGTTTTTCTTCACTTAATATGAAAATTAAAAGCCCAAAATTGGGTAATTTTTTCCCATTATTATTAACCTACCCGTTAAGTAAAATAAGGTATGAGAAAACAGCAGATAGCAAAGGAAAAAAACAAAGAAAACAGAAATTTTCTTCTTCTTTACAGACACGTTTCCAGCCATTTTCGAGATCAAACGGTTGTTTGATAAAGTTGGAATTCTGACCGTGTGTACTTGACACAAGGATCTTTAATCTCCTACAATTGGATAGTTCAATTCTGAGATCTTTCTATTCGTTTCTCTTGAAATAGTGTTGCAGTGTATGGTGTAGATCTTGACTTCAGACTGTAATTTTTTATTCTTTACTTTAGATAGGTTTTTTCATGTTAAAAATGGTTTTCATGTGCTGAAATAATTCTAGGGAAATAACTTGTAACTCTGAACCTGAGATTAGCTTCTACAGGACGAACACCTTGCAGTTCTTACGAGAAAAAATTACAATCAATTACCTCTCAACAGTTATTTGTGCTTTGTTTACCGTTACACAACCACCAAAACACAAGTTCAAATCCGCCTAAATAACAAGTCTAGAGTCACATAATTACATGTACATAAATATTGCATGTCCGTCCACTTGAGCACCTCGCCGTTGCTTAGCAAGATGTACTTGCCTGTCCCTTGAATTTTTCCCCACGCTCGCCTGCCCGAGGGTTCTTAGACGCGCTCTCCATCCCCACGGGATGGCTGCACTTCTCCCCCTTCGATGCAAAATCGTAAGAAACCTGCATATCAACCAACAAACATTTCACTTCCAGTATCAGCCACATTGCCTCTAATACAATTAGAGACTACAGCTTAACTTCCTTGTACACCTACTTAGTTCGAATCCAACTTCGTCAAGAAGGTAAAAAATAAAAGAAAATCATTCAAATCAATAAAAGAAAATTACCCAGCTTCTTAAACACCTTTTCTTCTCCTAGTCAACATACATTTCTTGTAGAACATTCAAATTAAGGTTTCATGTAATGATGCACACACAATTTCATGATAATTCACCATTTGCCCAAAACAATCTTCAAAACCCTGCATACATACAACATGTAAGGCAACTCAACATTGCCCTTCAAGCATCCCATTTATTTCCCCCACCTTCATTTAACATTAGTACTCACACAGCGGATTAACATTAGTACTCACACAGCGGATTTTTATCCAAAATTCTCTAAACTAACTTTTAGGATCTCACAATTGTTCCACATTGAAAAATTGAGGAGTCCTACAAGCATTAATAAGAGACATGGCCTATTTCAAAATTGCTAACTTTAAAAGTATTTATTCCCAACACATCTATATGTTATTCTCTGGCTAAGATTTTCCTTTTCTTTTCTTTTCTTTTCTAAGATCTCTTCTTTTGGAAGCTTCCATAGAATTCGAATTTGTAAGCACTTTTTCCTCCCAAATATGATGCCATCCTAATTCAATCAGTTTATTATTTCTAAGACACACACATGTGCACTACATACAACCAAATCTTCAAACTAGATGTCTCAAGAACTATCGGCTGCAATCGTTTCAGTTTCAGGATTTATTAAAACAACAGTTACTAAATACATGGGATTTATTAAAAACATATATATTCAAATTTCAAAGGTCATCATAAGGAAAAAATTAGAATCTTATTAGACAAACCTGGAAAGAAATTCATTAATCAAACATTAAACACACCTTAACTAACAAGTAGTTGAAACTAAGGCATTGGAAGAGGGTCGCGCGAATGCAGGCCACAACTATCACAAATTATGACGTAGGATCTACCACTTTGGGCAGACCTTAGGCGGGCAGCCCTCGAAAGTGCAATGGAGGTCACTAACCCAGGCCATGAGCCTTTAAGATCGCCCATTGACCCCGTCCAGGTAAGTATGTTTATTAGCTTGACATTTTTTTCTAGCAGATCTTGAAATCCACTGCTCTTTAGTTTGGCGAAGTGGGACAACTCAATTTCCTCTACTTTGCGCCATTGCATTTAGTTTCCTCAAATTGTGGTTATTTGTTTGTTGAAACTTATGTATAGTTTGTTAGATCGGTATGACAACTTGTTCGCTAGATTCACACGTGTCTTTTTAATTAGTATGTTGATTGATTAAGTAGGCTCTCAAGCTATAGCTTCGCCAAGGGAAGTACAATCCAGCATTGACTAAGTGTGTGAATCTCTGCAACGCGCAAGTATACGCGGTCAGATTGTAGCAAGCTTTTATCAGTAAGTACAGGTCATTCTCCTCAGGGATTCTTTCGCTGTGTTTTATAGTCATTTCGCGCACGAGTCAGAAGGTAACCAATTGGTAAAGGTAGGTTGTTTTGGGTGGAAAAATAAAATTCGCAAAGCTTTTTAAAACACAAGATCAAAATAAAACAAGAATCGAAGGGATGTAGGGTTTCGGATACTTCGCCTAAACGAAGAGGATAGCTGAAGCGAACAACCAAGGTTTCCCTTGACTTTCTCAAGTTTTGGACAATGGCTCTCTCGAGCGCCTAGTTTGGTTTTCTCAAACAAAACTTTCATTAAAACACCTTATGGCATTAGGCGAACCCTATCTCTAAGTGTTCTTTGATTGGTAAGCGAAGCTTAACCTTCCAAATGTCATGCATGAGAGTTCGCTCACTCTTCTTTCTCTCGAAATAAAGTAGAGGCAAATACTCGATTTTCCAACAGCATATGAGTAAATAAGTTCAGCATGCATAAAGGTTCTCTCTCGCTAACCACTTCGCCTTAGCAAATTATCCTACTTCCCCATGACCCTCCGATAACAGATTTAGCTACTCATGTTTGTCGGAACTGTAAAAACGATAGAATGTATAACAACCATACTCAAATGAAATTGCGGGAAAGTAGAGTGCGAAAATTTAAGTAGAATAAGATAAGAGATAGAACACTCCTGAAACTTGAATAAATGTTGAACTCCGGGGAACTCAGGCTTCTAACACAAGATTAATCAACAGAATACAACCTTGACACTCAACTAACTAAACTAAAGCCTGGCGAAATCGCTCCAACGGCTTGAAACTTAATCGGGAAGTCAGTTTTTGGCTGGAATCTGAGAGAAAACTACTCTGAATTTGAGAACTCCAGAAAACTCCGAGAAAAAGTCCCCCCTCTGATCTGAAGAGACATTTGCCTTTTATAGGGCTCCCGACAAGCTCTGCGAAATCCTGCTCCACGATCACTGCTCTGGCGACGGCTGTGACACTCTGACCTTCTTCTGCTTCATGATCTGTTTTGTCGCGAAGTCAGAGCCGACAAGTACGAACGGCTGTGCTTTACTCGTACAGCACCCAATTTCTGCCACATGCCCCTGTGAATATGACAAATATTCCTTCGCTGCTCTTATACATCTCAAGCTTCGAATTTACGAAAGGAATCTACATGCTGTGGGATGCTTGCTGGGTAAGGCCTTCGCGTGGGCGAAGTCTTCATACTGTTTCGCTCCATCACGCTCGCTGCAGGCAAACTAGAAAATATCAATTCTTTTTAACACTTGCAAATTTACACACATTCATGCACATTTCGCTACAA
>JBBMKA010000009.1:1164053-1185809 GCA_037833695.1 Sechiopsis laciniata | reverse complement strand
GAAACTAGAAATGATTATCAAACAAGTTTTGTTTCTGTTTCTTATTTTTTTTAGAAACAAGAAACAGAAATAGTTATTAAACACATTCTTGTTTTTTGTTCTAAATAAAAACAGGAACAAGAAACAAAAATTAAGAACAAGAAACAAGAAACAGGAAACGAGAACGTTATCAAACAGCCCTAACAAACCAGTCATCACCTCTGCCAAAGAGAGTGGAGTTCCAATAGCATCGTATATGACCTAATACACAAGAAATTACGGACTCAAATTCCCCATCACCCCAAATTATTGATGAATTGAAAAGAAAAGAAAAAGAGTCATCAACCTCTCTCTCATCCCCAACAGAATTCTTGGCTTATAACCTAGGTTAAATAAAATAGAAAGACAAAACTAACAGAATTCTTGTAAACGTTTGATCTTCAGTCAAAAAGGGGGAGATACAAGTTCTCTTCCTATACCGTTTGATCCTTCCCGCAGCACCTTCAAAACAACAAAAACAATTGCGATGATAAAAATAATCCATGCTAAACAGAAGTTTATTATACACACATTTTAAAAATCATAATTGCACAAGGAAAGAGGAGTCTGGCGCCTGTTTCACGACAAGTAGGTAGGAAGAAAACTGGGTGATTATGGAACAACATTTCAAGCATATATTTTTCAAGCTTAATATGGTATCATTTTCTGTTTTCATAAAGACATGAAAGGATCATTACAATAGATATAATTCAGTTAAAATTGATAATGCAGGCGCTCATTATACGATAGATACAAGAGGAGAAATAATAATGGCAAAATAAGGTGTGCTCGTCAAGTATATAGCATAAATATTTTTATACGTACATCAAATGCCAGAAATCTGAACCTGGACATAACAGGCAAAACTTTACAGTAGAGCCAACTACCAAGGGTACTACTGGGAATAAACGACTAGAAAATTTGCCGCTAATCTTATTTTGAATACCGAATAAGTTAACAATGTGGGTACTAAAACTGAAAATATGTAAATGGTGTGGCAGTGGTGACAGGTTCTGAGTGGCCAGGTAGAAGATCAACGGGACTTAAACCATCAAGGATAAGTTCGGGAGTCATTTTGAAATGGTTAAAAATCACATTTGCAGTGTACGAAATCACTTTCAAACATGTCTTTAATCATTCAAAATCAACTCAATGTATTACTTTGACACTTTTAAATAGAGTTTCACATCATAAAATTTGATTTTGAAAAATTAAACATATTTCAGACTGGTTTTTGAATACAACAAAAATGAGTTTAACTTAAACCCTTTCAAAATCAATCTCAAACATGTCACCAGATAGGCAAGCCAAAAATGCCATCGAGTTAATTTTGAATGATTATTAAGGCATGTTTCATTGATTTGGAATACGATAAAAATGTTACGATCAGTTTCTGGACAAATATATCATCAAACAACCAAAGTTCTATCCTAACTTAGTCAGCTAAAGCATAACAACTCTCGGGGTTGCATAATAACATTACTCACAACAGATAAGAACGGGTACCATTAGGCAAAAGGCCAATTACTCACAAAGATGATCAACTTCTTTCTGGTTTCAATTAGCTTTAGGCTATGAGTGGTGGATAATAGTAATTTAAACGATGAACAAATATTTAAATTTTTAGGTACAACCGTAATTCAATAAACAATCAACGGAAAACTAGTAAAGGGTTCTAAATTAAATACCGTTTATATCTCTTCTTGGAACCGCAAGGACAGAGAGCATTCCGGCTGATCTGGCCACTCTTAGCCAAATTTGACCTAGCAAGTTCCAATGGATTTGAGCCCACCAGCTTCTGGACCTAATAAACATAATTAGTTGAGCCTTGTCACAATTTTTTTAATATAAAAACAACTATATTTATAAACATATAAAACTAGGCAGGACGCAGGAGCCAGGACAAAGGAAACTCCTAGCCCCTTCCCCAGTCCTCTCAGGGGACAAAAGCAGAAGGAACCGTGTCTAGAATTAAAAAGAAAAGACAGAATTTTGCAATGCATCCACACAAATAACTACTTTTTTGGCTAGATAAAGTAATCTTGACAGAAAACTATAGTTCTAAAAAACAAAAAACTACATATGTAAAGATCTACCTCAGCCAAGCTCTTTGGCATTGGTTTTCCTTCTTCCTTTAACTTCTCGATCTTCTTTTGTGCTTCTTTAGCCCAGAGAAACTTTGCCAGTGTATTCTCAACATCAGTGATCGTGCAGTTACACTTCTTTGCTGCTTCTTGCTTTTGGCTGGTTTGGATGTTCTAAAGATCAGGAAGCCTAAGATCACAATCAGAAAACTTTTCCTAATATGGAAACTGTTGGAAATAAATACCAAGTAGAGGTTCGAGAATCCAGAATGCACAACAAACTTCTTTCTTTTTAAGAAAATGAAATAAAAAAAACCCGGCCAGTTGTTTTAGAACTATTACTCTATTCTTTATTATTCACGCGGATTCAGATGATAAAAAACCAGATAGTGAATTATCATAGACAGCAAATGGAACTAACTCACCATCTACAAGCATTATAGGACTTAGGAGCATGGAAACAACCCTAAATGGTGTCGGGCTGTCAGTGCAGAAAATTAGATAAGAATTCAATCGAAGAAAATAAATATCAGTAGAAGTACTGAAAGACTTGATCTTAGTGGAAAGCCCTTCCTGGTTCACGTTCAACCAAGTGTTCATGAATCCCAAAACTGATTTCTTCATCCATTTAGGAAATAAAAGTATCTCACATATTACTTGATCATCAATCAAATGTTAGTGATTTTTTAGTACAACAATATTTGAGAATCGAGAAATTCGAATCTACAACCTCTAGGTAGTTCACGCATTACTTGATCATCAAACCCAGTGTTTTAAAAAGTGAGGCATTGAAGCATGGTGCCCTCACCGATTTCTTATAGTTTTCTCTATTCTTAATGTACTTTTTATTACTAAAAAACAATCGTAGTCTTATATTATCCAATCTGTGTCTCGCTCCTCTCTTTTTTCTGCTATATTTTGTATGTAGAAAATATATTTACATTTTCTATTTTTATATTGTAAGAAAAAAAATATTATCCACTTCAGACTTAAGCCCCAAAAGGCTACTGAGCTTTAGGTACACTTCAAAAAACATATTTCAATTCAAACCATGAAATACAAATGATTGCAGCCTTGCAGGAGAGGCCCTTGCACCCATTTGGTCGATTGGAATAAATTTCTGTGCTATAGTTGGGTAACCTTTCTCATAAAAATCAGTTTTTTCTTGCTAAAGAGAGCTAACACTATGTTCTCGAAAGAATGCCCCAAGAAGAAAAGTCAATATAGCTAAGATTGGTGGCCAGCTTATCACTCCATAAATTAAACACTCCAAGAGGCGGAAAGATATTTGGAAAATAAGAAATCCCATTACTGCCAGAATATCTAACAACATCCGCAATGGCCTCTTCAACAGTCAACACCAACATTTTAGGAAGATTCTTAGAGACGGTGCATCCCCCTTGAATCAATGTGTTCTATTCTCGGATGACCTCAAAATCATAGCCCAACTATAGCAAAATGAGCTCTCTATCTGGAATCGCAACTTTACAAGAAAGATGAATATGTGGTTGGCTCTCTCTTTTGAGATGTATTGAACGATTTTCCCACTAATTCCCCTGATTCTTGGGCTTGGCCTTTGGACCCACCATGCATTTTTACATTCCGTTTTCTTTAGAAAACTTGATATCAAAAGGAAATCCTTTGAAATCAACTAACATCCTAGTGGTTGATGGTTCAACTACCCCACCTTGCAATTGTTGAACTAAAAAGACACCCTTGAATCTAGTGATTTCAAAAGACAGAGAACAAACAATTTCAAATTTTTCATTTGTTTTTAGATAGCATTAAATTAACACCAAACAGAGCTCAAGAGAGAAATCCTTGGCTCCCCTAATTGGTGTGATTTTTGAATGAAAATCAGAACCACAAGATCACACTTTGTACACTCATTTTTATTCTTCTTTTTGAAACCTAATTCTAGCCTCTTTCGCTGGCCCTAGCCTACCACAGGATATTACTTCCAACCTTCGCTCCCTTTTGCTTAAACACCCTTTTTCAAGGAAAAAAAAAAAAAAAAGCTAAAATCCTTTGCCCCAAAATCATCAATTGCTTCTTATTGAACACTTGGATGGAGAGAAACTATCAAATTTTGATGGACCGGAAAGAAACTATTTTTACCCTTTTCAAGAGACAATCACAAAAGAAACACAGCCTAACCGACAGCAAGGGGTGAGGGCCTCATCTCAAGCAAAAAAAAAACCAACAAAACACAAGCTCCCGATTATGGATGATTTGAGCTAGGCTATAATTATAAAAGTTTTTTTAAAAAATTTTCTAAGACACCACAAAGAGATCGTAATTTGTACATTAGTGTAGAAAGACTCAGAAGTTAAGGACTTATTCTTGAAGATCCTCTATTTCTTTCCTTCCAAGTTCCCAAACAAGAGCCCAGGTGCACACCTCCACAAAAAATCTACGCTTTCCTTTAAAGTTCCATTGGAATAAGGTTTCAAGAATCTGATCCCACCCAGGACACCAAATGCTGCAACAAAAGCTTTAGAATCTGATCACACCCTCGCAAAACAAAAGGACAGTTCAGGAATAGATACGCTATATTTTCTTCAAGACACAGACAGAAAGGGACAAATTTCAGAGTTTTCTTGGTAATTTATTTGAGTATTCAACCTTTTATGAGCTAGGCTCCACAAAAAGACTACAATCTTCTTTGGGACATTAAACTTCCAAATCAATTTAATCAAAGTTATATTGAGCATAAAGGTTGACCGGGTAGAGAAAAACTTGAATTCTCGAAACCAGTAAGCTTAAACAACTTCTTCCTTGATGTGACACTTCCTTTTTAAGAAAGATGATGAGAAAACAGATATGGTTCAATTCCAAAAAAAGAAAGCTCTAACAAATTGGTTTCCAACCACCTTGTCATGCCAGACTCTTTCTCCCTAGTACTGTAATACTCAGTTGACAAACGTGGCATTATTTTTAGTAATCTCCACCCAAGGTTTTGAAGACACCTTTAATTGCAAGGGACATCCAACCAAGGTGCTCACAGCCATATATACTCACAATCCCTCTTCTCCACAGATCAATTTCTTCTTGAGTTGCCCTTCACAGCCCTTTTTTTTTTAACCGAGAAATTGGAGCTTCGCTCCACTATACCCGAGGTAACTACGTGTGTCTCTAAGCCAGTCACCGGGAGACATCGAAGGAGTAGAGACACGGGAGGTGTCTACAAATTAATGTCACAAGTGAGTTTCAAACCTGGGACCTTGAGGGGAGCATACCTCCAAAGCCCAAGCCTTCAATCACTTGTGCCACCCCTTGGGGACCTACCCTTTACAACTATTTTAAGACGAGGGCAGCTGTTTTTCTAGATAAGAAACAATTTTATTAATAGTATGAAATTACAAGCAGGGTTAAACCAATGAACAGCAAAAGGGTCAGTATGGGGTTACGAAAGGGCTTCCCAGTTGGATAACAATGTTGGGAAACTATAAAGAGAGAAAAGGGAGGAAAGTTTACACCATGAGATCATAGACAAAATACAACTAGAAGGGCAAATGTTTCTTTTCCTTAATGATCGAGACCCATAATGAAGAGGCAAAGATGTACATCCACAATTAACCAGAGTCAAAGACTACCCAACTTAAAAGCACCCACACTCCAGAAGAAGTTCCTTGCCACTTTTAATCAACTTTTTTGAGGCTTGAAACATTAAGAATAGTGGAGAGGGATTTTTTTAAAGTACAGAGAACCAAGGCGAGCCTATCCCCCTTAGAGAGAGGAGTATTCTTCCAATTCCACAACTTAGCTCTGACTTCTAAACAACTGCATCGAATTAATCAACTGACTGATAGTTAGCTCCAAGGAGGATCCCTAAGTAAGAAAGAGAAAATTCTTAAACCTTGCAACCCAACAGCAAAGCCTTCTGCACAGCCTGCCAGCCTCTTCGTCTTCAGTATTTATACCTACTAAAGAGGTCTTCAAGGGCTCAAAGCATAAAAAGACAACCTCGTACCTTTGCCAAAAAGTCCCACAAAGCTTGAAGCCAGCCTTCTTCATTAAGACAAAAAAAAAAAGTGTATCATCTCCAAATTAGAGGTGACTTATTAACAACTAATTAGAACCCACCCGAAAGTCTTGAAGAATTCTTCTTTCACAACCATAGTGAAGAGACTAACTAAGGTATCCCCGACCCCTACAATGGTGAACAATAAATGAGAAATGGGGTCTCCTTATCTCTCTTATTTTATACTCGGCATAAAACTTACTTCTTGGACTCCCATGAGCATAATAAAAAATTTGGTGTTCATCAAACACCCACTGATACATCTCTTCCATCTTTGGCCAGAGGATTTCAACTCTAGGATTGCATCTAGGTATGCCCAACCAACCTTATCTTTTTTTTCTTTTTTTCTTTTTTGATATCCGTGTCTGTCTGGGCCAGCTTGCGTGGACCTCAACTAATGTCACGGGACATACTGCCTAACTCTACAACATTTGGATGTCAAGAAAACTCATAGGAAATTAATTATCCTAGGTAGGTGACCACCATGGATTGAACCCATCACCTTAAGCACCCCAAAGCCCTCTTTGACCACTAGGCCACTCCATAATGGTTCCCCACCAACCTTATCATAAGCCTTTTCAAGGTCTAGCTTAAGAAGGAAATCATCTGTTTTCTTAGTCAAATTATACAGCAGTAAAAAGGACATTTCTAAGTTTGGCCAAAACTAAACTAATCGCATTGTCATTCTCTTCCTATCGTTTTCCTATACCCGTGGCTCATAGAGTAGATTAAAATACTCCAATCATGGACAATATAAGGACGATTACATCACGGCAAACGGTCTAGTATAGCTTGTCCACTAAAACTCAAACAAATAAGTAACTAATAGAAATCAAATTGCTATAAAAACCGACCTCTCCAGTGGGATCAAAACCTCCCAAGCAGCGAATAATAGCTTCCTGCTTCTCGAAAGCATCCGCAAAAGTCGCTTCGCTACTTCTTCCCACTACAAATTGCTTTAATTTCCCCACTTTACGGGCATTTTTCAACTCATTAGCAAACCCTAAGAAAATTAAACAGGCAAACTCGATCATAAACTAAGCATCAATCGCTACGCTTGTGAATAACATCGTATAATATAAGAAATGAAACTGGAAATGAGGCGTACTAAGGAGAGTAAAGGACTCGGAGCTGGCTTCAGCTCCTTCGGTCGGGCTCTTGTTTCCAGTGAAGACTCCCTTGATCTTGTCCACCCATGAACTGTGAAGCTGCGCGGTGGAGAAGATGGATCGGGACTGTAACGGAGTGGAACTGTGACCGGAAGAAGAGAATGGGAAGAGCCAATTTGGATTCGAAGTGTTCTTCTTGGGAAGATTGATTAGGAATCGAGAGGAATAACGCATTTTGTAAAAATGAGAAGAGTTCTGAATCGGCTTCTTCAAGTTGGAATTAGGGTTTTAGACAATCGGGAGGTTTTTCACAACGAATCTTCCGGCGGAATTGGCGACGGGTTAGGCCGTGGTTAAAATAATTTTTTGTTTCGTACTTCTTTTTTTGGCTTTATTTACTTTTCTTTTCTCTCTCTCTTTTTTAAGGCTTTATATTCTTTCAAAGTGTCAAATTTTGGTCAATGTTTTTTTTTAATAAAACTTTAAATTAGTTTAGTGTTTGGATGAAGTTTTGAATGAAGAGTTAGCTTGAGAATTTATTTTGATGAGTTATTTGGAGTAGTTAAAGGAATTATAGTAAAAAAATTTGTTTCGATGTGATTTTTTTGTAGAGGAATTAAATACAATTGATTGTTTGAATGTGAATTTATTTTGAAGAGTTAAAAAAAGAATAATTAAAAATGAGTAGTTAAAATTGATTTATTTTGATGGATTAGAAATGAGTTATTGGTATTGAAGAGTTATTTTGAGTAGTAAAAATGATGAGTTATTTTAAATAGTTATAAAAACTCGTTTGGATGTAATTTTTCAAGGAAGAGTTAATAAATTCTCAATCTAAAGCCACCATAAATATGGTAAACAAACACCCCTAATCGTTTTGAAATTTATCCGATTACAATGATAGCAATTTTGATATAAAAAATAATACCATCAAAACATATTTCTAAATTTTACAATGAATGTTAATAAATAAATAATAATAATAATAAATTTACTATATAGGACCAACCTTAAAATTCAATGAAAATATATATTGTAAAAATAAAATTAAAAAAAAAATCATTGCAAATACATAAACTAAATATGAACATTTAAAAATATGGAGACAAAAAATGAATAAATTATAAAGTATAGAGACTAAAATACTATTTTAATCCTTTCTTTTATTAAACTATAAATTAATAAAATCTAAAACATTACAAAACCATTTTGGAAGTGTTTGGATGACGAGTTAGTTTGAGAAATTCTTTTGAGAAGTTAGAAATTTGAGATTTTTGTAATAATTCGTTTGAATGTAGATTTTTATATATGAAGGAGTTGCAGTAAAAAAAACTCGTTTGGATGTTTTTTTTTGTAGATGAATTAGAGACAATAGCTTGTTTAGATGTGGATTTGAAATGAAAAATTATTTTGAGTAGTTAAACTAAGGAGTTATTTTGAGTAATTAAAAATAATGAGTTATTTTGAATAGTCACAACACTCATTTGCATGTAATTTTTTGAAAAATAGTCATTAAGTACTCAATTTGAATAACTCATTATTTTTAATTACTCAAAAAATTACATGCAAATGAGTGTTGTGACTACTCAAAAGTTAGTGTCAGGTTGTAAAAGTTAGTGTCAGGCTGTAATTTTATCTTTCTTTTATAAACATTTAAAAAAAAACAATAAAATCGATAATTTGTATCAATTTAAACTTTTTTACTTCAACAACTAATTAGAGTGGAGGGATTCATGAGCACATACTTATGTGTATTAGTTTAAACTTGAACGTTCATAACAGTATCATCAGTTGCATCATCCATTAAATTTTGTATGGTGGACCCCATGAAGTTGACTAACGACATAAATTTGGAGATAATTTTGGATGGTGAGCAATTTCTTGTGGGACCCATGATTAAGGCCTTGGCCTTTGATGAACATCTGGGGCAGAAAATTACCAATTTTTAGGATTTGCCTTTAAAACAAAGGCTGCAAGAGAAAAGATCGACTCTGTTCTTACAGATATATCTTCTTCATTTGGTAAAAAACATGTTTTGGATACTACTATAGATGGAAAGATTTCTAAGAAGAGTAGATGGTTGTGCATTGAATCAATCAATGGAATATCGGTGTTGGCTGTGCTTCAGCCACGTCGGATGGAATGAGTAACTTTTGCTGGATCGCTCGAGAGATGAGGAACTCTCGAGTGTTTCGAGCACTTGGTATCGAAGTGCGCATAATAAATCTTCAAGGTAAGTCTTTGGTTTTTTATAGGTGGGATTTTACGGCTACAAAGAATTTTTATGAAGAGGTTTATTTTGAGTTTGAGTTGGATAACAAAGAGTTTATTGACAAAGGTTCTACTAGTTTAGTGTTGTTTGGGTTTACTTTTCGAGGTGAGCTCCGCCCCTCTATGGTTCCGGAGCTCCTTTGAATCTACTCTACTTTGCAGGATTCATGGTCGTCAGTGAGTAGTATGGAGATAGGTTTAATCCTCAAAATACTTCAAAACTCAACACTTGGTGTGTTGAAATTAGGTTGTTGGGTTGTTATCTCGGGACTTTGCTACTCCTTGTGTAAGAAGACCCTTATTCAAACTGCCTTCTTAACTTTCGGTAGTTCAAAGATTGATAGTTCTTTGTTTTTTATTTGGTTTCAATTCGACTTGTGGATTGAGACCAATGTTCGAACTAGGCTTCTTTTATTTAGTTGTTGTATGGCTTATATTGAATTTTAATGAAAGGTTGTTTATTTGGTTTCAAAAAAAAAAAAAAAAAAAACGAGGTTCGAATGTTAATTTGAAACTTCGTGGCCACCTACAATATGGGTGACAAATGAACAAGCTTGGAAATGATTTGAGCCTCATCTCTCTAAAATCGACTCATTATCTCTACACTCTTTCTAAAGGTGCAAAAAATGAGTTGCTCTCGCGCCCTAAAGATGAAGTTTTATTTATACAAATTTGGGGCAATTTCTTAAATTATAATTTCTATTATTTGGTTTGCATTGTAGAATTTTAGAAAGAATAAAAGAAAAGGTAAATGATGGTTAAAGTTCTTGTTGAAAGATAATAGATAGTAGATGGTAGTTTAGTTGTTATATTAGTTGTACCAATAAGCTGTTATAATGGTTGTGTAATTACAGTTGTTTAAAGGGCTTTCTATTACCCCACAGTACTGTATATATAGCAGCCTAAAATCAAGAAATAAATCAATTTTGGAATTTCTCATCATTTCTAAAGTGTAAAATGGTATCAGATTTAAAAAAAAAAAAATCCGCCTTTTCTTTTCTCTCGCTTTCTTTCCTTTCCCCCAAAATGTCTTCGTCTTCTCCAAACAATGAGTCTTCAGTTCAAGAACCAAATCCACCGCCGCTTCAAGAATCAATTCCACCACCATCGCCGACCGATCTTTCATCCAGTCCTTATTATCTACATCACAACGATGTTTCACACCCAGTCCTTGTTTCAGAACTCCTCACCAATGACAATTATGTCACATGGAGTCGTTCAATGTTGCTGGGATTATCAATTCGGAACAAATTAGGGTTCATCAATGGAACCTTGCAAAAGCTAACTGGTGCAACGCTCTCTCAATCGACACGAAGTAACAACGTTGTTGTAGCGTGGATTCTAAATTCCGTTTTAAAAGGAATTTCTTGGGTTAATTGTGAAAATGGATCTTTTTTAAAAATTTACTATTAAAATGGGTCATTTTTTAAATTTATTGTCAAAATGGATCTAATTTTTTGTCTTTATGTGGTGATGACTTTAGTATAGTCACCACCACCTTGAAATTTTCAAAAAAAAATAACAGTATTAAAAGAAAGTTTGTGATGATGACTATAGAAGAATCATCTTCTTCTTAATTTTTGGTGATGACTATAGTAAAGTCATCTTCTTCTTTGTAAAAAAACATAATATTGATATAAAAAAAAAAATCTTTCTTCCTTAAATTAGGGGCCATTTGAAAGTGCTTCCACCAAAGAATTATCCGCTGCTGATTGATTTATTAAATAATATTTAGAACACTTACTTGAAAACTTTAAAAATAATTTAAAAGTATGTATTATAAAAACAAAAGAATGTATTGTAATATTTTTAAATTTTAAAAACCAAAAATTAAACAATAGAATTAAAAAAATATATATTTAAAATAAGTTTTTATTTCAACTTTTAAAAATATTTTTTTATATACATATTCAAAAGCCTAAACTTAAAAAATAATAATATAAATATTATTTTTTTTCAAATACCATTTTTAAACGATTTAAAAAAAATACTAAAATTATATTTTTAAAATTTTTTTTTTTTAATAATTAACTCTTATTTTACTAAAAATCATATATTAGCGAAAATGCATTACAATTAAAAATATATACTAACATACATGTAAATAATCATGTCTTAAAAATATTTATACTAACACACTTTTAAATAATCATTTCCTAAATCATAACAAAATAATTTTAGAATATAATTATTTAAATACATGTAAGTATATATTTTTAGTTGTAATGCATTTTCACTAATAATATGATGTTTATTAAAATAAAAGCTAATTATTAAAAAAAAAAATGTAATTTTAATTTTTTTTAAAACAGTTTAAAATAGTATTTGCAAAAAATAATATTTAAAATATTATATTTCAAAATTAGGCATTTAATATATATGTAAAAAAATATTTTTAAAACTTGAAATAAAAACTTATTTAATTTTTTTTTTAAATTCTGTGGCTTAACTTTCGGTTTTCAAATTTTGAAAATATTATTTAAAAATACATACTTTAAAATTATTTTAAAAGTTTCCAAGTGAGTATTCTAAATATTATTTAATAAATCAATTAGCAATGAGATAATCCCTCGGAGGTGTTTGTTTGGCATATTTAGGTAGAAATTAGTTTTAGGTTTTATTAACTCTTTCTAGAAAACTTACATTTAAATGAGTTTTTACTACTTTTAAAAATAACTCTCATTTCTAACATTTCATTTTTAATCATTCATTTATAACTATTCAATCATTTCTAACCACTCATTTTTAATCATTCATTTTAAATCAATCAAAATAACTCATTTTTAATAATTTTTTTTGGAACTACTAAAAATAACTACTCATTTTAATTACATTCAAATAAGATTTTGACTCTGACTCCTCTATACAAAAACTACATCAAAACAAGTTTTTGGCACAACTCTCAATTTTTAACTCTTTAATATAACTCCTTAATCTAAATCCTACCTAAATATGTCAAACAAACACTCATTTGATGATGTCTTATAAAATGGGCCCCTAGCTTAACGAAGATAGAAGTAATTTTTTTTTATTAATATTATTTTTTTTTACAAAGAAGAATATAACTTTATTATAGTCACAAAAAATCAAGAAGAAGATGACTCTTCTATAGTCATCACCATAAACTTTCTTTTAACACAGCTATTTTTTTGAAAAATTCAAGGTGGTGGTGACTATACTAAGGTCATCACCGCATAAAGACAAAAAATTAGACCCATTTTGACAATAGGTTTAAAAAATGACCCATTTTAATAGTAAGTTTTTTAAAAAGACTCATTTTCACAATTAACCCGAATTTCTTCGAGCATCTTATTCACCGATTCAGCGCAAGAAATCTGAGATGACTTGAAAGAAATATTTCAGAGGCAAAATGGACCAAGATTTTTTCAATTGAAGAGAGATCTTACTGTTCTTACTTAATATTACCAAGCTGTTACAACGTATTTTTCCCAATTGAAGAGTATTTGGGATGAATACGATACATATCGACCTCATAATCTCTGTAATTGTGGAGGATATAAGAAGATTACTGAATTTCACCAATACGAACATCTAATTGGATTCTTGATGGGTTTGGATGATTCGTTTGGAACAGCTCCTCTTAATGGATCCACCTCCTACTCTTAGCAAGGCGTTCTCATTGATTGCCCAAGAATAGCAACAACGAGTCGTCCCTTCGCTATCTGCAACCCCAGCACTCGCACTTGCTGCACCAGTGAAATCAATATCTGTTGATAGTTCTCTCAAGAATCGAAAAGATCGTCCTATATGCACTCATTGTGGATATCATAACCACACAGTTGATAAATGCTATAAGCTTCATGGATACTCACCTGGGCATCGAGCTAGAGGTGGTCGCACCTATAACACACATTCTGTTACTTCACAAACAACTGGCACTGATCATACCAGCTCTCTCACTGACGAAATAGCCCAGTGCAACAACATCTTATCAATGTTGCAGACGAGATTAGCAACTGTACAGATCCCAAAAATAGAGGCATCCTCTACTCACATAGCAGGTAATAGTTTTTCAGTCTTCAGTAATCAAATTACATCTGGTTCATCTTCTGTACTACCTAAACATGTATGGATTTTGTTTTGATAAGAGCCTATTTTTTAAGTTACACTCTATTAATCACTCTGTAGTATTGCCAAATGGTGCTAGAATTCGAGTAAACCTAGCTGGTAGTGTAAAGGTTTTTTACTCACTAATTTTGAGAAATGTGTTGTTTATCCTGACCTTCTGCTATAATTTGCTATCCATTAGCATGCTCACAACCGATTCTTCGTTACTGGTTACTTTCTCCACTGATAGTTGTGTAATTCAGGAAAAGTGCACTTCGAAAATGATTGGTAAGGGTAGATTGATGAATGAAGTTTATGTTTTTTAGGCCTCAGTACTAGAAATTGTATCTGCAGCAGTCAAGCATGATCAAGCACAACTGTGGCACTCAAGGTTAGGCCATTTGTCCTATTCCAGACTTAACATGCTAAAGGATACTTTGAAGATTAGTGTGCCTATCACCTCTGCTGTTTCATTACCTTGTGAAATTTTCCCTTTAGCTAAACAAAGAATATTGTCCTTTGTATCAAATAGTAGACTAGCTACAAAAGCTTTTGATTTGATTCATGTAGATGTTTGAGGACCATTCTCTGTTACTTCTCATTCAAGACATAGGTTTTTTCTTACTATAGTTTATGACTGTATAAGATACACTTGGATCTTTTTAATGAAATACAAGTTTCATGTTTTGCACATTATTCCTGCTTTTTTTTAGCTTGTTCTTACTCAATACAACAAAAGAATAAAGTGTTTTCGTTCTGACAATGCGCATGAATTAAGATTTGAGAAGTTTTTCCAAGAAAAATGAGTTGTACATCAATATTCTTGTGTTGGCCGCCCTGGGCAAAATTCAGTAGTAGAACGCAAACACCAACATATATTAAATGTGGCACGAGTATTATATTTTCAGTCGAGAGTGCTATTGACCTTATGGAGTGAATGTGTGTTGACTGCATCATTTTTAACCAACCGAACACCTGCACACATTCTAAATAGGAAGACCTCATATGAGATGTTAAATAAGAATATTGCAGACTACACAACTGTAAAAGTTTTTGGTAGTCTGTGTTATGCATCTACTTTGACTGCTCATAGGACAAAATTTGACAAACGGGCTATTTCTGCTGTCTTTGTTGGTTATCCTGTCGGAATGAAAGGATATTAATAGTATGATATTAATACACGACAGTTTTTTGTGTCCAATGATGTGGTTTTTTATGAAAACATCATGCCTTTTCATACTGTTACTCTACAAGATGATCAGCTAGATTTTTTTCCTAGCTTAGTTTTACCAAAGTCATATTGCCCATCAACTCACAATTCAGAAAATGAGCAGCGATCTTCTTCATCTACTTGCTCTCATTCATCTGAGCATCAATATGAACAGTAGCATGATGAACATGAATCTGGCAGTGCACCTGAAATAGAAATTGAACAGTCAAACCATACACAACCTAACGAAGTTTCTCCCAATATTTTCAATGACATTACTGCTGTCATGAGTTCACCTATATCAGAAGAAAACCTTCAGATACTAATGCATCAAGTTCATCAATAGGACATGATGATGTTTCACCTCCAAACGACCAAGTTGATCCTAACACAGTGAATACATCTACTTGCCAACTAAAAAGATCCGACCATATTCACAATCCTCCTAGCTACCTCAGAAATTATCACTGTGCAATTTTGTTGAACAATCCATTACCGGAATACCAATCACATTTTCCCCTCAAGAACTTTATCTCTTATGATAAACTTTCACTAAGTTTTAAAGCTTTCAGTACTATGTTGTCAGCTACATATGAGCCACAATTCTATCATCAAGCAGTACCTCATGATCATTGGAGAAAAGCCATGGCTGCTGAGATAGATGCTCTAGAGACCAACAAAACTTGGAGTGTTGTATCATTACTTAAGGACAAAAGCACTATAGGCTGCAAATGGGTCTTTAAAGTTAAACTCAAGGATGATGGATCCATAGAGAGATATAAAGCTCGCCTTGCTGCCAAAGGCTACACCCAACAAGAAGGGTTAGACTACATGGAGACCTTTCCCTATAGCAAAACTTGTCATAGTACGTGTGCTACTTACTCTAGTTGTGTCTTATGATTGGCCACTTATCTAATTAGATGTCAACAACGCCTTTTTGCACGAGGATCTCTTTGAAGAAGTCTACATGGACCTTCCTATGGGTTATAAACTAGAACATGTGAATCAACAACAAGGGGAGAAACTAGTTTATCACTTACACAAATCGTTATATGGCTTAAAACAGGCATCCAAACAATGGTTCACTAAATTTTTTGAGGCTTTATTTTCTCTTGGGTTTATCCAATCACGAGCTGATTACTCATTGTTCACACGTGGAAATGGTTCCACTTTTTTGGCTCTCCTAGTATATGTCGACGACATTATACTAACAGGAGCTGATCCCTTATTACTCAAACAAGTAAAAATTCTCCTCCATGACAAATTCCGGCTAAAGGATCTTGGCAAACTTCACTATTTTTTAGGCCTTGAATTAGCCAAATCATCTCAAGGAATTCACCTTTCCCAACAGCATTACACACTCTAGTGCATTGAAGATGCAGGACTAATTGGTGCTAAACTTGAAGTTACACCAATGCACCATTCACTTAAACTCAAGGAATTTGATTCTGAGTTACTTCATGATGTTACTGCCTACAGAAGATTAATTGGAAAACTTCTATATTTGACCATCACTCGACCAGATATAACATATGCTGACAACTGTTTGATTCAATTTGTTGCTCAACCCACTAAAGCACACCTAGCTGCAGCTCACCATCTCATTAGATATTTAAAAGCAGCATCTGGACAAGGCATCCTACTTAAGAAATCTACATTTTTTCAACTGCGTGCTTTTACCGACTCTGATTGGGCCTCTTGTGCTGATACTCGCAAATCCACTACCGGATATTGTATCTTCTTAGGAGTGTCCATTGTGTCATGGAAATTAAAGAAATAGTCCACTATTTCTCGATCCTCAGCTGAAGCGGAATACAGAGCGATGGCACACACCGCTTGCGAAATAATTTGGTTGACTTCGCTTCTTCGTGATCTTCAAGTCCCTGGATCTATTGTAGCGTTGTAATGTGACAACCAGGCTGCGATTCACATAGCTTCAAACTCGAGCTTCCATGAGCGTACAAAGCACATCGAGTTAGACTGTCAATTTGTCAGAGACCATCTCCGTGCTGACCTATTCAAACTGCTACCTGTTCAGATTGCTTCTCAGCTAGTAGATATATTTACCAAGCCCCTCCCAGCCCCAACATTTTTCATGCTGTTATAATTGTAGTAATTACAGTCCGTTTAAAGGGCTTTCTGTTACCCAATAGGACTGTATATATAGCAGTCTAAAATCAAGGAATAAATCAATTTTGGAATTTTTCATCATTTCTAAAGTGTAAAAGAGGGCAAACTTGGAAAATAAGTTGACTTATGGCATCTTGGTAATCAAACCCAACCTTTGGTGCATGTAGTCCTCGGCAACAAATAAAAGGGAAAAGAAGAAATATTAATTAAAAGAAATAAGGAAATTATATTATTGGGTCTTAATTGTGATTGGGTATTTATGATAGCCTTCCTAATTTTTCACTTTTAATTTAATATACCATAAATATTGATCCTAGTATTTCTAAAAGGAAAATATTATATACAGTAAAGTTAAATAAAAGGAAATGGAATAAGAAAGATAATAAATGAGTTTTAAAAAGTATGTTTTTCTTAAATTACAAAATGATAAGTTAAATTTTGCTTTTAGAAAAGCACGCCCCTCTCTGCAGTTAAATTGACCGCCTCCCCACCTCAAATTCCTCAAAACCTCTCCGTCAGCCAAAATTAACCACCGCCCCATGTTAATTTTAAACCACCATTGAATCACCGCTTAAAATATCTCTCCACCATGGATAAAAAAACTAACCGCCGTGTGAAAAAATACTCCTAAGTTGCAGCCGCCATTAAGACCCGTGAGAAGCCGCCGTCTGAAATTAAACCAAGCCATTGTCGTTCTATTTGACGTTGACCATCGTGAAAGTTTGTTGGAAAGCATGCTTGGCCGTTTTAGTGAAGTTTGACCAGCATTGACCAACTTTGACTAGTCTGACCAGTTTAACCTCTTTGGACCCGATTCGAGTGTTGACTTCTAAGGTTCGTGGTTTAGGAGTTCAGAGCTTTTCGTGGATTTCGGCTAAGATAAGGGACCCGTTACCCTCAATTCGAGGTCCTGTGGTTTAATACGTGAATATATTCAATTGCATGTTAGCTTGTTTGATGAATTGATATTTGTGATACTCTATGCAATATGATATCTGTGATGAACTATTTATTA
Source organism: Sechiopsis laciniata (assembly GCA_037833695.1). Taxonomy (NCBI): domain Eukaryota; kingdom Viridiplantae; phylum Streptophyta; class Magnoliopsida; order Cucurbitales; family Cucurbitaceae; genus Sechiopsis; species Sechiopsis laciniata. The sequence continues at coordinate 1,167,880 of JBBMKA010000009.1, read as the reverse complement.
GTGATTATTCATGCAACCTTGATGTGATATCTGGTTTTGGACATGTATGCAGTGATATAGCTGACTTGTGTGTATGCTTTGATTATGCACGTACCTGATATATCGTGAGTGATGATTGTTGTCGCATGATGATGTCTCATAGGAGACTCTTTATCTATTATTGTCCCATTGAGAACTCTATTGTTTCGTTCCATTGCACTAGTAGAAATTCAAGTAAAGATGGCGGGCGCAGCTTGCCATTATTCAAGTATATGATTATAATTAACATGAATGTGTAAACAAAACTTACAAGGCTCAATACATGCGTTGATGTGTTATATATCATCTTCCGTATGAATACTTCGACGTAAAATCCACATAATATTGAACCAATTATTGAGGGCACTAGTGAAAAAAAAAAGTTACATATTTAGTACGATAATTCAAACATCACAAAAAAAGACAAACAAAAATAATTTGATTCAACTTTACCTCCACCTATCTCCAAAATAATTGTTTGGCCCTCAACGTGTGTCTTAAATGCCATATTCGGTAGGCACTAAATTAATAAAGTTGGAACTAACTTTAAGATGATAAAATATAAATTCAAAATTTAAAAGTTTATTATTTAGAAACTTACCTAATTACGATATGGTGTAAATTCTCATTGACCAGATTTTTACCTAATGAGTTGAAAATGGACGCCATATTTTCCTCAAGAATTAGGACCACTAAAATTCAGTGGTTCTTATACAAATTAATAAATATTTCTAACTTAACTCAATTAATTCTAAAACAATACAATTATTTCCAACTTCACACATGCAAATTAACTTATCGATCTAATCAAAGTATACATAATAGCCAAAATTGTGAAACAAATCAACAAATGCCCAAATTTGAGCTTCTTAAGGTAATCTTGAAACAAATGTCCAAATTATGAAACAAACAAAAACTTAATGAAAATGGCTAACATTTATCACAAGAAACACAAATGCAGAAATTTGAAACATATATGGAAAGATTACAACATGCATTTGTGAAGAAATGAGCTAAAAAGGCTTAAAAAAAGTTAGGAACAAAACAACAAATGCATAAATTTACTCATATGAAAATGACTATCAAAACAACAAATGCACAAATAAAAAAAAAATTGTGAATATATGGAAAGATTACAACATAAATGAGCTAAAAGTTACCAAATTTGTGAAGAAATGGCCCAAATTGAAGAAATGCCCAAAGTTGAAGAAATGTCGAAATTTGTGAGCTTAAACCTCGACGTCCAAATTTGTGAGCTAAAATGTTGAAGGAGAAATGAAACCCAACCTTGTGAGCTTCAAAGTGGCCGAAAATGGCAAAAATGTGATAAGAACTGGGAAACCCCAGACCGTTTGAGCCGAAAGGAGGAGAAGAGAAAAGAGAAATGGGGGCTTGGGTGGGTTTCTGTCGAAAGAGAGAGGGGAAAAATTGGTAAAGTAAAATTTTTTTTTTGGTAAAGTTAGCAATTAAGGGTGGCGTGTGCACGTATTTGGGGGTGTAGAAAAGATGGAGGGCGTGGCCCGCCATCAAAACTTGTTAACGGCGGGCGTTAATGCCCACCATTGTTGCCTTGTAAATGCCGGCGTGGCCCGCCACCTAAGCTATTTAACGGTGGGTTTTCACACCCTCATTTTTTTTTAACGGCGGGCATGCCACCTATTCTTCCGTGTTTTTTAATCTCCTATTTTTAGCCCGCCATCTATATAAGATATTGTAGTAGTGTTGGGAACCCGCTCATGGTGTGTGTTGAGCAATGATGTTCCATGGTGAACTAGCTCAACACTGTCATTCCATAGGTGACGGTGATTTATAGCACGTACTGGTGCTCTGGAGGATGTGGCTGAGGTACGAGTATCAGATAAAGGATATTGGTTTAGTTATGGAGTTGATGGACTATAATGTAGGGATGCACTCACCAGGGTTCGAGGTGATATCCTCGGACAACAAGATGTAAGGATGGTCGGCCGACCAGGTCACTCCGCCTGCTGGCTTTTCTGACAGTATTCCAAAGGGTCATTATTCAGTGTGTGGTAGCGGGGAGATATCCCATCGTGAGTCGTGTGGATCAATGATCTCACAGTGAGTGTGTGAGGCCTGGCGGCAACCAGGTAGCTCAGCTCACCGGGTCTCCACCCTGAATAAGAGACCCAGTTTGCCCTTTTGAGACAAAGGTTTTCACTAGGAAGGTTTCGATCGAATAGTTTGATGCCATTAGATTGCTCTATGTGGTTCAGGTCAGGAACGTGGTCACTTATCCTGTACCCAGAAGTTCGGGTCTGAGTACCCCTTGATTGAGATAATTGATGATAGAGATGTTGGTAATGATGATTGAGATGTTGGAATTGATGATTGAGATGTTGATGATGCTTTGTTGAGTTATTGATTATGCTTGATTGAGATAATTGATGATAGAGATGTTGGTAATGATGATTGAGATGTTGATGATGCTTTGCTGAGTTATTGATTATGCTTGATTGAGATCTTGATGTTGATGCATGTGTGTGTGCTATCTGCTCTTGATTGTATTCATGTCTGATCCCGAGAGTTGAGGATCCTTACTGAGTGTCAAAACTCACTCTTTCCACTGTGGAATTCCCCATAGATATATTAGGACTTTACATGGATGACTGACCGTGCTGAGGATGACCATGAGATACTACTGCATTTATTCTTATGTCTTTATTTCTAGTTTTGAATTTCTTCTGCATGAACTATTTAGGGCATGTATGGCTTATGACTTTTCGAAATTGTTTCGTATTTGATTTTACTTGGGTACCATTTATTTTTTTTAACCTTCGAAAGATGTTCATTTAATGATTAAAGTATTTGTTTTTATGAAAGCATGCCCAATTAGAGTTGTGATGTCATATTTTCATGCATTAGGGTAAAAACATAGGTTTAGACCCATGATTTGGATCAGGTCTTTATACAAAGCTAGTGTCACATCGCTTTGTGAAAGCTTACTCTCTGCCATAAGTGTCGTGCCAATGCTCTCCTTGGTGTCGAGGAGCCATGTTCCAAAACTTGCTTCAAATTGGCTTCTTTTTTTTTCTCTTTGGATGTTCGATGATATACCACCAAAAGGGTACCTTGACTCACATCCTACAAAAAAAAAAAAAGTCAAAATAAATAGACACAAAAGTATAATATATACCTAATTTATTCGTTCAAAGTTAGTCCGATCAAAAAGACTTTAACATAGCTTAATAAAAGGAAATATAAGTGTTTTTAAAGAAAGGAAACATAAGTGTTATCAACGAGTGAAGATAGAAAGGAAAGATAAAAGGGAAAGGTAAGAGATCCAAAAAAAAAAGAAGTTATAACTCAAAAAAAAAAAAAAAAAAAAAAAGCCAAAAAATGACCAAAAAAAAAAAAAAAAAAATCTTTTTTATGAATAAATGTATAACGTAACTAAACATTACAAAGTTAGTAGCGCATTGGTTTAGGTTCGATTTTGATAATCGATATTTGGCTCTAATTTTTTTTAGAGCAGTATACCCTCTGTGTAGGATTTGTGATCTCCTCTCCCAATTTGTACTAAAAAAATTAATCTTTATGTAAAAGAAAATTTAAATACATTTTTTTTTTTTTAATTTTACAACAATTGATTGTGGAGATTCAAACACATTTTCTCTCGGTCCTTAGATGTACAACTGATGTTACAACTCTGGTTGGTAAATTCTTAAAATAATTATTTTTATGTTATGTTCATTTTTAATTTGGCAAAATTGTAATAAATATATTATTTCATGTTATAATTAAAAATAATAATAATAATAATAATAAATAAATAAATATATATATATATA
>JBBMKA010000009.1:1152730-1163953 GCA_037833695.1 Sechiopsis laciniata | reverse complement strand
CCCCCTCCCCCCCCCCAACCCCCCCCCCCCCCCCCCCCCCCAAAAAAAAAAAAATCCAGACTTTACAGTTCAGTCCTTCAATGGATAGATCTTGACCAATAAAAATGATTCTTACAGGCTCCAACAAAACAATATACTTTTTTTTGGGGAAATTTAAAAAAGAAAAAAAAATTTCTTAGATGAAAAAATAAACATTTTGTTGGTGTCATTCTTGTCCCCCTCAACTCTTAGGAGAAGTTTCACATACAGCCTCTCAATCAGGGTCCTTGTGATTCTAAAAAAAAAATTAAAATAAATCAGTGTCCTTGTGGAGTGTTCAATTATTGAAACTTTTGAAAGTTTCTCACACCACCCACCTCTTTTTCCCACTTTTTTCCCACACCCACTTGTTCTTTTTCTTCTTCTCAAGATTTCTTAGGTTATTAATTTTTATTTTTGTTATTTTGAAATCCCTATTTCTTATTAGTTGTTAAGCTTTTATTTTTTTTTAAATCATTAGTTGTTATGTTTTTTCAATCTTCATCTTCTCTCTGATGCATATATTCTAGGGCTAGTTCTCCTTTTTCTTCCCTTTTCTCTTGATATCTGTACTTCCAAGTGATTTGTCCCAGACCCTTATCTAGCTTTGAACTTCAATCTTCAACCTTTTTTGATCTTGGGTTTTGTGAATAACTGCTCTATTTCCTTTCATTTGAATCTGTTTTTCCCCATTTTTACTTCTCTTACATTTTCTCTTCTGTTCTATGTTCATTTGAAGTGTTTTTTTTTCCTCTTTCCATGTATTTTGAGATTTTATAGTTAATGTTTAGAGGAATGAACTAATTTCTTTGTTGTTTGAAAAACCCCTTTTGCTTTTGGGGATTTTCATGTTGTAAGAGTAATTTCTGTTGATTCTCTCATTTATCTGTTGTTTGGAAGGAAAGTTGGGTTACTCTTTGTTTCTTGAATATTGCATTTCTCCTCAATAGGATCAATTGTTTTTTTCTCTTTCCCTTGTTCCTTCTTTTTTTTTTTTTGCCTCTCAGTTTGTTTAGTAGAGGAATGTTCATTTGTGAAGATAAAGAACAGATCTCATTGTGTTCTGCAACTGTTATGGAGCCAATGAAATCATTATCCCCTGTGGGATCAAACTCAAATTCCACCAATGGAATCCCTCTGCCTTCGTTATCGTCGGATTCGCCCCCGCTTCCAGCTGTTTATACAGATGTGAATGTTGTACCTGAGCATGAAAAGAGTGAGCTCCATAAATCAATAATGAATCTAGAAGGTGAGCTTTTTTTTTTTGGTAACAGAGTTGTTCCAATTACTGTTTGTGAATTATTGTGTAAATGGCTGGATTGATTTGATTCCCTAGGTGAGCTTGAACAATTGAGATTGAAGCTGAGGGTGTCGGACGAAAAGCGGAGAGAAGCGTTGAATAAGATTTTAGATATTAAAGGTAGTGAAGAAATGAGTGTGAAATCTAGAATGTAGTTATTTGTTGTTAGTTTATGAACTTAATAATTCAACTCTATTTCAGGCAGCATTCGAGTGTTTTGTCGAGTTCGCCCGTTCCTACTGACAGATCGGAGAAAAATTTGCGAGCCCATTTTGTTGGAACAAGATAAGGTCAAGGTTCGGTCGTCGGGAACTAGAAAGGAATTCGAATTTGATAAGATTTTCTCCAAAGAAGCATCCCAAGGTTAGCTCTAATCATACAATTGATGTGTGTTTTAGATGAGTTTGAATTGTTGTTAAGTTAGATCTTCATTCTTGTAAAATTGAGCAGAGGAGATCTATTCAGAGGTGGAACCAATAATCCAATCCGCTCTCGATGGTCGAAACGTATCTATAATAGCTTACGGTCAAACGAGCACTGGCAAGACATACACCATGGTCAGTTTTGAAAAGTTGCTGTAATGTTGAGGAAATTATGTTGCTCAAATGTTGATAATTGATGAAACATACTCCTTTCATTTGGGCTCTCTTACCCCCTTTTTTGTTTTTTGTAAATGCTTATGTTATTGAGATTGTTTCTTATAAGAAAAGATGATTGATGAAACAAGACAATCAAACAGGATGGAAAAATGGAGCAGCCGGGAATCGTTCCCCGTGCTCTCGAGATGCTCTTTCATCAAACCTCCGTTGGCGCTTCATCTACCTTAACGTTTTCCATGAGTATGTTGGAGGTGTACATGGGTAGTCTCAGAGACCTGTTGGCCCCAAAAGCAGCCTCAAGAATGTATGAAAGATGGTAAATGCCAAAATTGATCCATAATGCATTCTAAGTGATTAGCCAAATTATTCATTTGCTTACTGTGATTGGCTAACTCTACTACAGCAATCTCAACATTCAAACAGATCAAAAGGGTTTCGTCGAGATAGAGGGACTAACAGAAGTGCCAATTCCCGACTTCGAAAAGGCCAGATGGTGGTACAATAAAGGAAGGCGAGTTCGATCTACTTCCTGGACTAATGTGAATGAAACATCTAGCCGATCGCACTGGTGCATTTCTCATCTAGTCAATATTCCTTAACTTGTATTCCGGATTATTTTGGCTTGATAGGTACATTATCTTCTTAGCTTCATATATCTAGCTTAACAAAGGTCACCATTTATCGCTGCGCGGATGCTTCAAAAGCAAAACCTGAAGTAAGCAAACTATGGATGGTGGATCTCGGAGGAAGTGAGAGATTGTTGAAAACTGGGGCGTGCGGTCTAACTCTCGATGAGGGAAGAGCGATAAATCTGTCTCTTTCAGCTCTGGGTGATGTTATTGCAGCACTAAGGAGGAAGAGGGGTCATGTACCTTACAGGCAAGTATTCCATTAGATGTCAGTTAATTGTTTTTTTTCCACAAACTTCGAAGCGTTTCCCTCGATCGATGCAACTAGTCTTTCTTCTGAGTTCTGTCTTTGTTTTCTTGGTTGCAGAAATAGCAAGCTAACTCAAATACTCAAAGATTCTCTAGGTATCTTCTTTATGACATTGTTCCTTACAGATTACTTCAGTTTGTGAAAATGTTGAAAGGAATAAACAAAAAAAAAGCTAACTTTACTTGATATGAAGAACTTGCATTTTCACTCTAAAGAAACTATCCTTGCCAGTGGTATGAATGAAATCATTAGTGTAACTATTGTGACTTAGTTATGAATTTATGCCTTTTCATATGATTTTTACCAAATTCTGTTTTTAAATATATGCTCTGGAGTGACTTTGAAAGGACCTTATAGGTGACGGTTCAAAGGTGTTGATGCTTGTGCATTTGAGTCCTTGTGAAGAAGATGTGGCTGAGACGATATGCTCATTGAGTTTTGCTAAGAGAGCACGAGCAATTGAGACAAGTCGAGATTTACAAGAGGTAGATTTTTCAAATTTCTTAGACCCCATTCGAAATTTAAACCTATAATTACTACTCCAACCTACATGGTTTCCCTTGCTTTGATGTCTACTTATTAAACGTATTTTTGGTTTCTGGAATTTGGAAGGATTCAAATGCTTTCTTAGATGATGAAATTTATTATAGATAAATTGGGTGATAACAAGTTTAATTTTTAAAAATCAGAAACAGAAAACCAATTTGTTATGAAACTGCATTAGTATTTCAAATGTGATTTGCTTGATATTAGTGTAAACTAAAAAGTGAGTACTTTCACCTTTTCAATGTAGGACTTGAAGAAGCAAAGAGAGAAAAGAATTGCAGAGCTTGATAAAAACATGAAGGAAGCTCAAGAGGAGTGCCAGAAAGTCAAGAACCAAATACAGAAAGCTGAGTTTCTATTAAGCGAAAACAAGAAACTATTGTCTACCGATTATCATCCATGCGACGAGACTCCGATGATGAGCCATGAAGTGCTGAGGGAAGATCGGAAGGAAGTCACTGTCACTACAAGGAAGTCTAAAGTTCCAAGTAAAAGTACTGTTTCGAATTCTTTGCCTCGTTTCATGACTTCAACTATGGCGAGTCGCCAAAGGAAAAGTGCTGCAGAAAATAAAGTGGTGATGGAGAGAGCAAAAAGCTTAAGATTTGGAACTAGAAGCTCTGTCCAATTCTCAAGTTCCCAATCCATCAGTTATTCAGATTTTCGTATTAGGGCGAGCTTACAAATATTGAATAAGAAATCGCGGTATGTAGAACCGGACATCCTCTCAACCGAAACTCCTCAAGTCAATGGCTCAGAGCCGAAAAACGATCCATTGCCATTGCCACTGCCACAAAGCAAATTGGTAACTTCATCTGATTCAAACATGAAAGTTACACTTTCTCGACATCGGAGAAGGATGTCTGATCTAATCTAACCGTTGAAGGATGGAAAGCAACTTGTTGATATGTGATTCTTGATAACTTTGTTTCACTGTTTTTGCTTGTGCTGATTGGAGTGGTTTCTTTGGTGACTTGCTGTGAAAATAGAGTTCGCAAAAAGAAAAAAAAAAAAGGAAAAGAAAAAGAAGTAAAAGAAGAAAGAGTTTAGGAGGTGGTTCTTTAATTTGGCTAATTGGCTGTTGCTTTGGGGATCTGTTAATATTTTTACATGATCCTTGTGTATCTTAGATTTGTTTGGTTTGGTTAACTTTTTGTTAACATGATATATTTGTAACTCATACAAGGATGATAACTTTCATCATTTTTTCATATATTTTGTTGGTATTATTTGTTTGCATAACATATATTTATAACTAATGTGTTTGGCATGCTTTAATGGGCATATGGCTGCATGGTAATGATTTCTCAGGGTAAGTGGGGTATGATAAAGATTGAAAGCGTTTGTAGTGCACGTTTAACTAGAAGTGTGTTGAAGTCAGTGTTTAGAGTGTAAGTATAACATCAGATGTATTGAGAATCAATATTTAGGGTGAATAATTGATACATTTTGGGGGTAAATTATTTAATACATTTTTTTAAATAAAAAACTTTTAAATTAGTCTTTAACATTAAATTATTTATAATTAAAATTGACTGAATAATTTTTTTTTTCTTAAAGATGGACTCAATAATATTAATACAAAATTATTAAGTGGGCACATATTTTAAAATTTTGTACAAAAGTTAATGTAGTGATTGAAAAAAAAAAGGTTTCGAGTAGAAAAATTAATAAAGTAAGTTTTATTATTATTATTATTATTACTATTATTATTATTATTATTATTATTATAAAAATTGGCTATTTGAAAGTTCGAGAGTCAAAAAAGAACAAACGTCAAAGTTTAAAGATAAAAAATGATACATTAATCTCTAGATCATAATTTAGTTTTTAAATTTCAATGAAATGTTTTAATTTTAATTTTAAAAATGTTTATCTACTTTTTTTCACCAACATGAACTTAGTTGATCAACTAGTATTTGGGCGAACATAGATTGGGTTGGGTTGGGAGAGGTTTTCAACCCAACCCAACCCAATTAAAGTGTCAACTCAATTCTTATATTTTCGGGTTGGGTCATCGGATCCAATAATAAATTATAAATATAAATTTCTTTTATCAAATTAATTCTACATTATACATAAACAAAATATAATTTTTAATCAAGGTAATGAAATGAATATATTAAATATGTAAAATATACATTAAAAAGTCACTCACTATTACTCTTACAATCATGGTTTATATAGAAGATTTCAACTATAAAACATAAAACAAATAGATAATTAAAACAGCAAATATAGATGACATAATTCGACTTCCAAAAAACAAATATATAATTAAAACTAACAAAAATATATTACATAATTTGACTATATATTTTATCATGATATATAAATTATAAAGACTTGAAAAAATATTAAAAAATATGGAAAAATAAAAGGTCTAACAATAATAATAAAATAAAATAAATATATGCATATATAATTATGTTATAGGTAAAAATATATATATTTTTAAACTAAATAATCATTTCGGTTTGGTCTGGTTAGGTTGAGTTAATTTTAGATCAATCCTTGGCGCAATCCAACCCATGAACATAACATGATTTTGAACTCAACTCAACCCAGAATTGTATTTAACCCAACTCAACCCGTCAAATTGGGTTGGGTTGGTTTGGGTTATTCGGGTTTCGGGTTGTTTGAACATCCCTAACTAGTATGATATTAGGCTTTAAAAACTTCCTTCCATTTCTTAAGAAATTTATAATTGTAACTCTTAGCTTGAGAGAAAACTAAAGTCCATCGACGAGATGAGAGTCTAAAATTGAGTAAAGTCCATTCCTCAATTAGGTGTAGTGACAAAATCAATATGTGCTTTATTTTTCTGTCGTGTTACGAGCATTGACTCTTTATTTAGCCCGAAAACAAAAACAAGTAATATCAATTCTGGTGGAGAACGACTGACTATGTATACTTACGCATAATATTGCTTGAAACATATCTTTCTTTGCATTCATTCTATAACAACTTTACATAATGTTTCTAGCATGATCATGTTATCGAGATCACAAGGCACCCATCCTATATCCATCTACTGCATGCTCTTTAAGTTGTTAATTCAATAAGATCAACGTGTATGTCTTTACATACTATTCAAGATCTCATTAAACAACCTTACATTTTTCACACGTGGATAAATAAATATATATTTTTTTACTCAATTACGAGCTTTAGAGCATAATTCATAAAAAGATTATATATTATTGACATTGGGCCATATTTAGCCTCACATATCCTCGAGCTACGTTAGACGGTATGAATGCTTCTACTAATTCAAATTTTTGCTCTTCTTGTTCTTCGTCTTAGTGTGTTCAAGTGCATGGCTGACTAACATCGACTGTAATGCTCATTTAAATGGCGATCTTGATAACCTGAGTATCTTGTTCGTCCAACAACAGTGGAGAAGAAGGATTCACAATTGGGAATGGTCAATCTCTCCCCATCATTTATCAAGTATGTGTTCCAAATATATCTACGAATCTACTTTGTTTATGCTCACAAGTTTTGTTCTTATAATAATTTCTCCTTTATATTCGATGTTTATTCATTCACAATTCAGAACAATCCTTTATATTCATTACTAATTACCTTTATCCCCTATTTAACTCTTCTCAATTTACTGATATAAATATGTATATATCAGAACAAATATGAAGGTGTCCTGTATGTCATGATAGGTTAACCTCAATTTACTTCTATTCATTATGACGAGTTTGGTTCACCTCAGTTAACACCTAGGTCCATGTTTTAGTGGACTAAAAAAAGAAAAAAAAAAAAAAAACTCAACTCCTTTAAAGAGAAAATTCCTTCCTCCTGAAACCTCTATTTCATTTTTCTCAACTCTAAGACTTGCTTGTACTCTATATACAATTGAGTTAGGGAGTTGGTTATGTTTATGTTTTTTTTTTAATCTTTTTAATTATTTTTTTGATTAGGTTAAATATTATTTTCTCATTTTACGATTAGATTAAATATTATCTTTTCTGATTAGGTTATCTTTTGTAATCTAGTTAAACTCTTAGGGTCATTATTAAATAAGAATTAGAATTCCATCTTTCAACAAAAAATCTATTGATTAATTGATTGGTGAAGAAATTGTTGAACTCGATAAATAAAAAAGTCAGTATGTACCTTAATTTGTTTCTGATCTATATCATTTTTAAAGTTTAAGACCTATGTTCTAATTTTAATCAACTTTATGGTCATTGTTAATACTTCAAGAAAGAATAAGAGATCAGGATTACTTTCTTTGTTCATTTGCACCTCGCTAATACCGAAACACTTGATTACATTGTAGATTCTCTTATTCTGTTGACATAACATGATATAAGTTAATTACATTGTTTTATAACTTTTATTCTAATTATTAGTCATCTACACCGTAGTTGATCTCATCATTAAAATTCAAGTACATGATCGTTTTTTAAGATACAAGATGCAAGGGTGTTCTCTTTCTCCGAATGCTGAACAAGGATGGAGAACGTGGTCGGAGAAAAAAAAAGCAAAGACAGGCTTATATACTTTTGTTTTTGAAAATAACAAGTTTTATATACAGGAGCACATTAAACTATTTTATTATAAGTTTGGATACAATCTTAGGTTCATGAATAGAGTACTGCCTATTGAAGTGACATGTTATGCTTCGGTAGAAAAGATCTCCAATGCAATAAAACCTTTAATAGAAAAGTACTTATGCCAAATTCAAATATATACTTATTTATTAAACATTCAAATATATTAATCTCAATTGATAACGTTTTTTCTCAGTTGGCAACGTTTATTTTCTTTTAATTTTTGTTTTCAATTGACGGTGTTTTTCCCCGTTGCAACATTTTTTTTTTCTTCTTCAGTTGGCAGCATTTTTTTTCTTCAATTGACACATCGTTTTCCTTAGTTGGCAGCATTTTTCTGAGTTGGCACCATTTTTTTCCCTAACTCTAAGGTTTGCTTATACTCTATATACAATCCAGTTAGGGAGTGTTGTTTATGTTTATTATTTTTTTTTTATCTTTTTAATTATTTTTTCCTTTTAAGATTAGGTTAATTATTATTTTCTCATTTTACGATTAGTTTAAATATTATTTTTCTGATTACGTTATCTATTGTAGTCTAGTTAAACTCTTAGGGTCATCATTAAATAAGAATTAGAATTCCATCTTTCAACAAAAAAAAAAAAATCTATTGAACAATTGATTGGCGAAGAAATTGTTGAACTCATTAAAAAAAAGTAACTATGTACCTTAATTTGTTTCTAATCTTCATAATTTTTTAAGTTTAAGACCCATGTTCTAATTTTAATCAACTTTATGGTCATTGTTAATACTTCAAGAAAGAATAAGAGATCAGTATTACTTTCTTTATTCATTGCACCTCGCTAATACTGAAGAACTGGATTAAATTGCATATTCTCTTATTGTGTTGCGTTGATTGCATTGTTTTATAACTTTTATTTTAATTATTAGTCATCTACACCATAGTTGATCTCATCATTAAAATTCGGGTACACAATCATTCTTACATCTTCCTTACAAGATGCAAGGGTGGTCTCTTTCTCCAAATGGTAAAGAAGGAGGGAGAACCTGGTCTGAAGAAAAAAAAAAAGCAAAAATAGGTTTATATACTTTTTTTTTTTAAAATAACAAGTTTATATACATGATCACTATGAACTACTTTACTATAAGTTTGGATACATCTCAGGTTCACGAATTGAGAATTATGAATAGAGTATTGCCTATTGAAGTGGCATGCTATGTTTTAGTAGAAAAGATCTCCAATGCAATAAAACCTTTAATAGACTAGTACTTTCTAATTAAATGCCAAAGTCAAATGTATACTTACTTATTAAACATTCAAATATATTAGTCTCAATTGACAACATTTTATTCTCAGTTGGCAATGCTTTTTTAAAGTGTCAGCATTTTTTCTTTCAGTTGGTAGCGTTTTTTCCAGTTGGTAACATTTTTTTTCTTTAGTTGCAGCATTTTTTCAGTTTCTTTTCTCTTCCAGTTGGAAGTGTTTTCCTAGTTGGCAACATTTTTACTCATTGACAACATTTTTACGAGTTGGCAACGTTTTTTTCTCCTTTTTTTCATCTTTTCAGTTGGCAGCGTTTTCCTAAGTTGGCAGCGTTTTTTCCTAACTCTAAGCTTCGATTGTGTCCTATTTTCCATTCTGTCAATCAATTTCTTTAGAGCCTAATAGATTGCTTAAGCGGGGATATATGGTCTTCTCATCAAGTTTATCTTCCTCCCATAATAACATTTTCAAGCAAGAGTTAAATCTGCAAAACAATAGTTGTTAATGTTTATAGATGTGTAATCCTAGTTCTTCAAATGAAAAAGAAATTGTTGAACTCATTAAAAAAAAGTAACTATGTACCTTAATTTATTTCTTATCTTCATAATTTTTTAAGTTTAAGACACATAATCTAATTTTAATCAACTTTATGGTCATTGTTAATACTTCAAGAAAGAATATGAGATCAATATTACTTTCTTTGTTCATAGCACTAATACTGAAGTACTGGATTAAATTGCAGATTCTCTTATTCTGTTGCATTGATTGCATTGTTTTATAAATTTTATTTTATTATTAGTCATCTACACCATAGTTGATCTCATCATTAAAATTTGGGTACACGATCGTTTTTACATCTTCCGTACAAGATGCAAGGGTGTTCTCTTTCTTCAAATGCTGATGAAGGATGGAGAGCCTAGTCCGAAGAAAAAAAAGCAAAGACACGTTTATATACTTTTGTTTTTGAAAATAACAAGTTTACGTACATGATCATACCGAACTACTTTACTATAAGTTTGGATATATCTCAGGTTCATGAATTGAATATTATGAATAGAGTATTGCCTATTGAGGTGGAATGCTATGCTTTAGTAGAGAAGATCTCAAATGCAATAAAACCTAAGGTGGAACGCTATGCTTTAGTAGAGAAGATCTCAAATGCAATAAAACCTTTAATAGAAAAGTACTTTCTATTTGAAGCCAAAGTCAAATGTATATTTACTTTTTTTTTTTTGAAACAAGGGTAACCACGCCCGTCTAAATGTATACTTATTAAACATTCAAATATATTAATCTCAATGCTGCCAACATTTTATTTTCAATTGATAATGCCTCAATTGAAAGCGTTTTTTCCACAACATTTTTTTTTTCAGTTGTCAGCATTTTTTAGTCAATGGGCAGTTTTTTTTCTTCAGTTGGTAGCATTTTCCTAGTTGGCAACAATTTTATTGCTTGACATCAATTTTCCGAGTTGGCAACATTTTTTTCTCAATTGGCAGTTTTTTTTTCTCAGTTAGGCAACGTTTTCTTAAAATGATAGCATTTTTTTCCTTCCTAACTTTAAGCTTCGATTGTGTCCTATTTTTCCCATTCGGCCAATCAATTTCTTCAAAGTCTAACAAATTGCTGGATATATGGTCTTTTATCTCTCTCCCATAATAGCATCCTCAAGCAAGAGTTAAATCTGCAAAACAGTAGTTGCTTAATGTTTATAGATGTCAAATCCTAGGTTCTTCAAATGAAAGAAAAGAAAAAGTTTTAATCTTTTCCTTGACTCTGCTGTGGTAAGATAGATTAATTGTCGGCAGCTGTCATTTGGCTCTTTGAAATTTTTTCCGAGACAGACTCATATGTAAGGAAGGGTGCTTGCCTAAGGTCTGTCTAAAATGGGGAGAGCGTATATCATTATTTGTTGCCGATGGCGCTTGCGTTCGCGCAGCCCCTCCCCAATGCTTATCATTTTAAATTTTGGTTATATTATTTTTGAGAAATATTTAAGTCATACTTGACATGATCTAAAAAATA
>JBBMKA010000009.1:1118100-1135030 GCA_037833695.1 Sechiopsis laciniata | reverse complement strand
AAACAATTAAGAGAAATATTCTACCAAATATTCTATGCTACAATTACTACATACATTCCTAAATAGAAATTCCAACAATACTCTATGGCTATAACTAAGGTTACACTTAGGAAAATTGTTATGAGTGTTTTCGTTGAAATTAGTAGAGTTTCATAATATTTTTATCTTGATTTAATTACTAATTTAGATATATTTCTTAAATGTGTTATACATCGAGAATTTATACATATTTATGAAGATAGATGAACCTCTTAAATTTAAGCAATGATTAATTAGAGACTATGAAATGGTAATTGAGAAGTAGAGGTTTTTTAAATAGCTGAATATTTGTGCTATGGGCAACTTCCTTAAATCTATTTAAGTGAACGTATTTCATAATCTGGATATGATATGTATATGATGTCTTTGGGATCTATTTCGACATACACTCGAGTTTTGGGCCGTGTGTCAAATTTATTCGCCACTTAGGATCATTTTGTGTGTACATATGACAGAAATTGTTCTACTGTGCGTATTGAGACTCCTTTACGCCAGTGTGACAGAGATTGTTCTATTACGAGTATCGAGACTACTCTACGCCAGTATGACAAAGATTGCTTTGTTGTGCGTATCGAGACTACTTTACGTCAGTATGACAGAGATTGCTCTGCTGTGCGTATCGAGACTACTCTACGTTAGTATGATAGAGATTGCTCTACTGTGCGTATCGAGTCTACTCTACGCCAGTATGACAAAATTGCTCTGTTGTGCGTATTGAGACTACTCTACGCTAATATGATAGAGATTGTTCTGTTGTACGTATTAAGTCTACTCTACACCAGTATGACAGAGATCGCTTATGTGTGCCTATTGAAACTACACTACACTAGTATGATAGAGATTTGCTTGGTGTGCATATTGGAACTATTCTACGCTAATGTTACAAGGTATATTGTTGTATAAGTTTAGTGATCAATTTACGAATATCTTATTTTGTTGTTTTTTAATGCTATTAGAGGTTAATTTTTTGCAACCTTATGGTTGTTTATTCATATCAAGTATGTAGTTGGGTTTCAAATATAACTTCGTGAAATTTTTTACTATTATTTATTATGAAACTATTTTCTTACAAGTTATTTTTCTATTTAACTCACCATTCATTGGACTAATTAGCTCATCCTTTTTTCTTCCTAAAATTTTTTCACCAGGTAGCGACTCAGTCCCTCACGAGTCAATCAAAGTCAATCTCTACCACCATACCTCGTTAGTTGTATGTCATTTCGTATGTACATATTTATAGATTTTTTTTTTTAAATGTATTTTAGGTGACTAGCAACTTTGCATGACTTAGCATTATTTTAGGGATTTATGTTAGCTTGAAATTTTTAACCTATATGTCTATTTAGGGATTTTTTTTTTAAATGTATTTTAGGTGACTAGCATCTTTGATGGTTGGACTTTTGAATTAATAACTAAGGCCTGATTATTTTATTATAAGAGTGCATATACTTCTTTTTCAGGTGTGGCTTGTCTAGTTTTTTTAAGGGGAAACTTTGACGAAATTTCTAAAGATTTTAGTTCAATAAAGTTGACTAGTCACTTGTGATTTCAAAAATAAAATGAATTTTTCTATTTAGAGTTTATATAATAGATGTCACGTTCTAGTTGTGATCTATTATGGACATGCAACATCCTAAATTATTAGAGCAATTTGAGTTAGGGTGTGTCAAATAATTTGTTAGGATGTGAATTTGAAATAAGTAGTTATTTTGAGTAGTTAAAAAAATGATTAGAAATGAGTGATTAAAAATGAGTAGTTAGAAATTAATGATGAGAAATGAGGGATTGGAATTGGGGGAGATGTTTTTTGTAGTAAAAATGAGCAATTGTTTTGAGTTGTTACAATAATTTGTTTAAATGTGGTTTTTTGAGTAGTTAATAAATACTAATTCTAAATCCTCCATAAGTTCAACAAATAAACACCCCTTAAGGTTTGGGCGTTGGGTTTCGTCGTTGATTGGCGACGGTTTGGGTCACAGTTTTGGTGGCAACCGGTGGTTAGGGTCTCCATTTGGTTGAAGTTACATTGACAGTACAACATTTTCCACTAGTGTGAGCTTGCTGTTTTTGCGTTCGAGTAGTTATTCATTGGCAATCTGTTAGTGTTAGGTAATTAGGTTTTTTACTTTGGTTTGGGGATAATATATTTCGAGCTCAACCTTTCTTTTTGCATTTAGTTCCTTTCAACTACTTTTACATTACTCAAACCCTAAAACACATACACAATTTTGGGATCGAGCATTTGGATCAAGTATGCTAAGTGGGAAGAGTCTTACAAGGACTTCAATTGAGTTTGTTCTATTTGGGAGCGTGCTCTTCAGGTCGATTATCGAAACCATCCTCTTTGGCTTAAGGAATGTTTGGGATCGAGCCATCACTCTCTTGCCTATAATGGACCAACTTTGGTATAAATACATGAATGAGGAATTGTTGGGTAACCTCGTTGGTGCAAGGCACATTTTTTAGAGATGGATGGGTTGGAATTGGATGCCCACACCACCAACCTTGGCTCTCTTACATAAACTAATTTGATTTGAGATACAATGAGGTTCAACATGCTCAAGGCATATTTGGGCGCTTTGTTCAATGTCGCTCCAAAGTTGGAGCGCATAGATATATTTTGCAAAATTTGAGATGAAAAATGGGGATGCTGCAAAAGCAAGAAATGTTTACGAGAGGGGTCGTTGAAAAGTTAGTTGATGATGATAAGGTAGAGCAACTCCTTAATATTTTTTTTTTGTTGAATTCGAGGAGATATGTAACGAAACTGAACGAGTTTGTTGTGAGGGAAGGGCTCTCCTAGATCATGCTTGTTGAGTCGTCCCTTACCCATCATCTTGGTAGAGTCTGATGCTTCAGTTGTTATCAATTCTATTGTTAAGTTTGGCGTTTGTTGAGTTGCTCTTGTTGCTCCCATGTGTTCGAACCCGAAATTTTGGTGGGGGAATCTCCCCCATAGATCTCCCTGATTATTGTTGAGGAGTATATTGGGTTGGATTGTGCTTAATATATGGTTTGGTTAAAAAAATATATTAGTGTTTAGTACTGTTTTTTGTTCTTGTTTTAAGATTGAGTATTTTAAGTTTAAAAAGATTAATCATAAAATCGAAAGTAAATAATTTGTTTTTTAATATAATATATGGGAGAGTAAGTCTCTTAATTCTAGGAGGTGTTTGGATGAGGTTTTGATGAAGAGTTATTTTGAGTGGTTAAAAATTGAGAGTTGTAACAAAAAATTCGTTTGGATGTGATTTTTTATTTTTTTAATATATATAGAGAGAGGAATTAGAATCAAAAGATAGTTTAGATGTAGATTTAAAATGACTAGTTATTTTGAGTAGTTAAAAAAAGAATAATTAAAAATTAATGATTAAAAATGAATTCCTTTGAGGAGTGAGAAATAAATGATTAAAAATTAGTGGTTTAGAAATGAAGAGTTATTTTGAGTACTTATAAAAAAATGATTGAAAATGAAGTGTTATTTTAAATAGTAAAAGTGAAAAAACTCGTTTTGATAAAGTTTTTCAATAATGAATTAGTAAATTATCAAATCTAAATCATCAATTTAAATCTTGTTTAAATATGGCAAACAAACACTCCCTCATTTTTTAATTTTAAATTTCCCTTATTTTAAAATCTTTGACACAAATGCAAAATTTAGCAAAAAGTTACATATTAAAGAATCTATGTAAAGAATCCATCAACAATTATATAATAACAAATCTAACTAGTCTTTATGAAATGATAGAATTGTGGCGACACAAGGCCAAAGGAAAAAAGTAACCCACCTTTATTTGTTTCTAAAGCACATTTTTCAATGACTACTGATGAAAAGAAAGACCATACTTTTTGGAATTGTCATCCTTCACTACCTACACCTTTCTCTTCTTTAACTTTCCATGAATTAATAATAGAGCTAGTTTTGACCAAAAGGGCCCATAGAATAGCTCATTTTGTAAATGCCAATAAAATGTAAACATCATCAAATGATTTAATAGTCAAAAAGGTCTAGAGTAATTAAGAGATAACTGATTCAATTCATACTAATTATATACTTAAGAATTAATTTCGTATTTTTTGATATTCAAATATTATAGAATTAGATATATGTCTCGTAACAATATTTAAAATAGAAACTTTCCAACAACCATGCTTTTTAAAATACCCAACGATGCTCAAATTTCTAACTTATTTTTATTACTTCTCCACCGGTCCAAGAAAAAAACTACATCATTCACAATACCTATCAATCTTTTATAATGGACCCCACGTCCACCACTTCTTTTTTCTTAACCAAATTAATCATCATTAAACCACCAACATCAATAAAACAAGAAAATAAAACAGAGACCATATTGGATGGCAAATACCTTCTTAAAAAATAAAAATAAAAGAATAGAAGGAGAAATACGCTCTACAACAGGCTCGATCTCGGCTTACAGCTCGAGTCTCATCCAACCAAAATGAGAGAAATCATAGAAATAATACATTCTAAGAAGGAGATAAACATCTCGTACATTAACCTTAGCATACAAGAAATAACAAGACTCCATGATTAACTACCTAAAAACTACCAACAACACTTTTAAAGCTGTATTTTGATATGTTTTGGAAGGATAATCCAACATCCATACGAATTACGAGGAACACTGTCTTGTCAAAGAGCTCGGACCAAATCAAAGAACCCAAATGAGATGTAGACCACTTCCACAAAGGAAGTTCAAAGTCAAAACACCTTTGTTTATAATTCTCTTTCACCACTAACTATTCCATCAAATGTTTTAATAGAAACTTTACCACTTCAGCAGAAATCTTTATCCGTTAAGCCCTCGTCTCATTATTAATAAGGATGACAACTTTATTCGAATCTCTACATTAATATGATATTATCTACTTTGACCCTAGATTCTCATGACTTTATTTTTTAGTTTCTCTAAAAAATGTCTCATATCAATGGAGATGGGTGTCATCACTTATATATCTATGATCTTCCCCTCATCTAACCAATATAAATTACTTTGTTTGCATAGCAATAATTACAAAGAGTTTTATCTCAAAATATCTATAAACCATCTAGAAAGAAAATCGAACAAACTAAATCTAACTTAGCTAACAACAAGTTTAAAAACAACAACTACAAAAAAAAAAAATAAATAATAATAATAATAAAGAATGCACATCCAGACAAATACAATTCCAACAAGGAAATTAAGAGAATAGCAAACAATGGCGAATGGGATAAGGTTATAATTCAATGTGTTTTGGAGAAAACCTGGTAGAAGATCATGAACAGGCGAAAAAAAAAAGATTCGGTTAAACCAACAACCTGATTCGAGGACTAATTCGATTCGATAGAATCGACGGTTTGGTCCACCTATAGGCCGGGTCAATTGAACTGGCATTAGTTTTTATTGAAAAGTTTGAAATTAGTTATAATTGAAATTGATAAAATAAATTTTAATATTAAGAGACGACAAACTAACCTGGATCTTCAGGTGGTATGATATTGTCCACTTTAGACATAAGCCCTCATATCTTTGTTTTTGGACTTTTCCAAAATGTCTCATACCAATGGAGATATTTGTCTTCCCTTATAAACCCAAGATCTACTCATTATTTAACCAATGTGAGATTCTACAACACTTTATTTGCATTCCTAACATTTAATATAAGAATAAATTGTGAATATAAGAAAATATTTTGCTAAGAAAATTAACAAGTTCGTGAGACTGTCTTGTTAGTAGAAACTTGAGGTCTCCATAATATGCTTCATTGAAGGTTTCTTCCCTTGATTTTTGGGTAGTGAAATCCCTATTCGTTAATAAAACAAGAGCAATACTTAGGTAAAGGTGGGTAAATATTTTGAAAATACTTATCCACCTTAGAGCCACATATTTTTACTTTTTAAAAAAAAATTGACTTTGATGGATGGAAAGAGAAATGCTAAAGTAGAGAGCGAGATGCAAAAAAATAAAAATGTGTGATTGTAAGGGTGGATAAGTATTTGTAAGTATTTTCAAAATACTTACCTACCATTACCTAAGTATTGCTCATAAAACAATATTAATAATAACAACAAAACTACCATAAATGTCAATTCAAGTTTTTTTAAAAAAATACAAAGATTAAAATTAGACCATTTTAAGAATTAAAATGGAACAAATTTCAAGTGCAAAAATCCTAATGGTATTTTAACGAAAAAAAAGAGATAATAAGAAGTGGTAGATTTTTCATCACAAAATATTTTGGTCAATTTCCACCAACCCAACCACATATTGTGATACAACAAGAGACATCAATTGAGCTTTTAAAAAGCACTTCCCCCAAACTTGACCTTGGCAAAGAAGAAGCACTTCAAGTAGTGCTACTTTCAACTAAAACAAAATGCTTCTTCAAATAGTTAGAAAAAAAAACTAGATTAATATTAATACTAATCATGTGCATAATTAAGAAAGCAAAGAGATGATTTAACAAACATTGAGAGCAAATTAGCATGGTTGAGTCCGAGATGGGCACGTGAAAATCGACAGTGTCATCGTCGGGGTTCGTGGTCTAGGGAGTGTTCATTTCTGGCTTGACCATCATTGGTGGATCTTGGTGTGTCCTGAAAATTGCTGAGGCTAAGGAGATGGGCATGATGCATAGAGCTTTAGATTGTAGGAATTGCATGGCAGCTCCCACATCTTCTTCCATCAATTTTGCTACTTGTTGCTCTGTGCCATCGCTTGACCACTTTTCCCATGCTTGTTGATTGTTGCCACTCTCAATGCCTTCTCCCTAAAAGTACACATACAAAAATGAACCTCAAAACAAATGGCGAACAAAACGATGAGAAATGTCGAAAATATGTATACAAGATTAGACAATCATGGATGTAATATGTCTACCAACATTTTTAGGTTTAGCATAGTTTAACACAATGACAAAATATTAGGTTTTATGTTCGAACTTTAGTAATGTCATTCGAATGTTAATAATAATCGATTAGAGATGACTTTTGATCAAAAAAATACTTTTAAATTTGGAAAAATTGTAGCATATCTGAAAGATGAACAAATAAATGAATACCAAACTCAATTTTGAGTACCTCGACTGATGATATGGGCACATCAGCCACAAGTTGAGCCACTGCGCCTGTCCCGCCTAGTCTACTCATGCTTAAAACCTATAAAAAATAAAACAATTGTTATCAACCACTCATCCTTGGCAGACTTTTTTCAAGAACAATCTTTGGTATAATGAACATATGATAAATGAGAGCAGAAAAACTCTTAATACAATTGCTCATGATTAACAAGATGACCCCAATACTTTAGCTCAATGACAGAAAATCCACTTTAGAAGTTACCAAGTTCAACTAAATAAAAAACTTTTATGGGATTTTACATTTAGTACCTTAACTTGAAGCCTAAGAAACTTCACATAGTCCACAATTTCATCGAGCATTGCCGCTCTATCAGTCTGCACAAATGAATGAATTGTTTAATGTCGAAACTTTATAAGTTCGTGTTTGAAAAATAGATATAATGTAGATTTGGAAGGAGAAGAGCATAAAAAAAATCTAAACTTCATTCATGAACAAAATTCAAGTTTTTTTTAGGGTAACTAACCTTATTGCAACTAGGAACCAACTCTTGCAAGGCTTTCATTCTTTCTGCAATTCTTTCTCGACGTAACTGCATTCATGATAGTCAAACGGATCTAAGATGAGATATAGAAAACAAAATATTGACAAAAGTCTTTTAAGATTTATTTGTTTTTGTAATTCAAAATTCCTATGAAATGAGTGTTTAGGTTAACTTATTTGTTTTGCGAGAATGTAAAATACCGCCTATCAAAATACCCGAGTATCTTAAGATATTCCTATGTGAAGCAGCTAACTAATTTTGGTCACCGTTTAAAGCATTTAGGTTGAAGAGCGCTTATGACATGTTTGCTTTTTATCAATTTTATTTATTTCATATTTCTATTTAAAAATAAATTAATATATTTATGCACTAATAACCCATTATAAGTATATTGTACTTCTAAATTATTTTTTTCAACAAAATAATGTGTTAAATTTTAATGTAAAATAAATTGATACACATAAAACATTAAATTGATAAAAATTAATCGGAACCCGAATCTTCCCAAATAAATGTCAAGCATCGTGATTTCTAGAAATGTTTAATTTTAGTTTTGTTTTTTTTTCCTATTTCCTTTTTTTCATCCATCAATCCATAAGGATCACGATTCTATTTCGTCCCAACTGTCTTCTTATTAGTAGGGGGTATACATGCTCTGAATAAGGTTGGGTTAGGAAAATTTTTAAGACCAACACAAAGTTTTGGGTTGAACAATCCTTCAATCCATCCAACCCTATGCATTAGAGCAACCCAACCCAACTCAACCCAATCCTATATTTTCGGGTTGTATTAATTTTCTTTTCCTCTATAAAACAACCCTATTTATACCCTTAAATATATAAACAATAGAATAAAAGATGGATGATATACTTGAATCTAGATTACCTATTTTATTAAGACATGTTATTTATCATTATGCTAAGAACATATCTTATTCTTATTATTATTTTTTTAAATCGAGAAATCGGAGTTTTGCTCCACCGAGATTAACCACGCCCATCCCTTTGCCAGGGAGTAGGAGACATAGAATGAATAGAGACACAAAAAATATCTACAAATTAATGTTAAAGGTGAATCTTGAACCTAGAACATATCTTATCTTATGTTTTTCTAATTTTTGTTGGATTGAATTGGATTAAACGAGTAAAAAATGTGTCAACCTTCAAACTAATCCAACCCAACAAAAATTAAAGATGATTTGGGTTCTCCGTTCTTTTCTACGCCATAGTTTGTTCCCATAAAACATTATGGCCGCCATTTTCAGAGTGAATGAATGAACCGAAGTGATTCGCTCAAAATGTTTCGAATTTTAGGGTTTAAAATCTTAAGCCCTAGCAGGAGAATTGCGGTGGCCACCTCTTTGTCCAGCTTCAAATTCTTCTCAGAGCTTGCCGATAAAGCATCGTTTCGATCTTCGGAAGATGGGCGTACAAATTCTTTCACAGTTTCATACCTCGTCAGTTCATGCGGATTGCCATTAGAGACCGCTCTGGATGTTGCTTCCAAGGTAAATTTCGAATCCCCCAAAAACCCTGATTCAATTCTTTCGTTTCTCCAAACCCATGGATTCACCAAAACTCAGATTTCTAAGATTGTTAAGGCATTTCCACGTTTGCTGTTATCTGATTCCGATAAAAACCCTTTTGCCCAAATTTGAATTTCTGCATTCCATTGGCCTTTCTAACTCAGAATGTGTTCAGATTGTATATGCATGACCGTTTATTTTGGGGTCTAGTTTGGAAAACCATATAATTCCCTGTTATAGCGACCTTAAATTAGGGGTGTTCAAACAACCCGACAACCTGAGTAACCTGAACCAATCCAACTCAATTTGATGGGTTGGGTTAGGTTAAATACATTTTTGGATTGGGTTGAGTTCAAAGTTAAGAAAAGGTCATTGAAAGTGTTCGCCGAGGGCATTTCCTCAAGATTTGGAAGACAAAATTATGCCCAACATTGCATTGTTACGAATATCTGGAGTTTCCGATGTTCGGATTTCGTATTTGGCTTTGAATTTTCCTGATTCAGCATTCCTTAAGCACTTCAAATTCTGTAACATTGTTAACCAAGTTATATGGGAGTTGATCCTATAAAATTTGGGTTTGTCGACTCCATTCGTGTGCTCTCTAAGATGATTCCTTGCACCTTGGATAAGAAATTTGAAGCTAACAGGAAGTATGGTTGGCCAAACGATCAGACCATTTTAGCTTTTAGAAAGTTTCCACAATGTTTGATCTTATCTGAGGAGAATATCTTAAAGACTGGGGTTGAAGCCAGAGGATATTGCTACAACACCCATTTATGATGTACTACAGTTTGGAGAAGAAGATAATTCCTAGGTGTTCTGTTACCCAAAGTCTATAGGCTAAAGGTTTATGTTTATTAAAGGAAGAATTGAGCATCACTACGATTCTATACCCTTCAGAAAAGGCTTTCCTGGAGAAGTATGTGCCCAAATTTCCTAATGATGTTACTTGGTTGATGCATTTGTATAACTTAGATGTTTAACCTTAAATTCTTTTTTTCTGGTCCTTGATTCATTCATTGTTATCGTACATTTACCAGGCAGCATTGTAACTTATGGGTTGAATTATTAGAATATTGGCCTTTTGTTGTCTGTTTTAATAAAGCCTTTTGTTCCTTAAATAAAATTATGTAATAGACTTGTAAGCTTTCTATGAACTCTTATGTCCCCCTCTCGTCTCCCCCTACTTTTTTACCATGGGCGAATCTAGAAATTTTTATTGGGATGGACAAAAATTTTACTTTCTACTTTATATATGTCAAAACAGAACTTTAAATATTAATTTTTCTATGTAGTGATTATCTTGGGTAATTGTCACTCTCCCTTTTCAACTTTGCCCGCGGATTTTCTTCCTTGATATTCTCCCTAAGGGGGCATTTGAGACAATGAAAATGATTATGGAAATGATGAGAATACGAGAGAAAGAATATGGTAGAGAATGATTATCTATGTTAAATGTGAAGAGAATGAATATCTGTATTTAGGGTGTAGATAATCATGCATAATCATCTGTGTTTGGGGTGCCAAGAATGATTGAGGGAATGAAATAGTGAGCATGAGGAGAATGAAAAATAGTTATGGGAAGAACGAGATTATGGGTGGAAAGAATAGTGATTATGAGAAGAATGAATCGTGATTATGGGAAATGATTTTCGGTAGCCTAAATATAAGTAAGAGAATTATTCCCCTCGATCATTCTCACTCTCCTTGCCTCAAACACACTTATATCAATACTTCTATTGTTGAATTGCACTACGAGACCATGATCCATGACTAGAGGACTATTTGGAATGACTTTTTTCAAATGTTGAAAAATTTGCACTTAAAACTTGAAACCATTTTTCAAGCACTTGAAAAAGTCATTCCAAAGATGCAAGGTGTTATAAACCTCGAACAATCTAGGATTCATGGCTGATAAAAATTAGAGAATTAGCATCTTGGTTCCCTCTGGTTTGGCGTTAAAAATGTTAGGAAAAAGAGTACCAGCGTTAAAAGCTGTAAAGGGTTCTTTCACTTATACTAGTTACTCCCCCTCTCACCAGATAGAAAGTTTTCCATAATGACTGGTTAAAAGTTCTTAGATCTCCTCGAGAAACCGACATCGGCCTCTACGGAATTTTTCTGGTTTAGTTCAAGGATGGTGACCAAATATGATTGATATATTATCAAATTATGGGGCACATTGATGCTGCCTTTTGATTCCTAGTATACAAGTAAATAGGAAGATTTTCGACAAGCAAGAATTGTGAGGATTGACTGTTTCAATTATTGAACTTTCACACTAGTCTACCTGCATTATATTTCTATCAACAATCTTAGAATCCAAAGATGAGATTACCCGTTCTGCAATACTGTGAGGATCGGTCGCTTGACCACGTCTTGCTCGAACTCTTGGACGGATTTGAGGTGGTTGTGGTACGGCAGTAACCATTGTAGGATTTGTTTGATTGTGATAGGGCTGCACATGAATTCAAAGGAGATAATAAAACCATCATATGTCAAGGTTAGACAGTGCATAGTTGCAAAATCAACATCTCGAGAAACTCTATATCATAAGGTAAAAAAAAAAAGAAAAAAGAAAAAAATCGCCTCAACCAAGTAGTCAGAAGTTCGAATCATCTGTCTCATGCATCAAAAAACAAATAAATATAAAACAATTGGAGATGTCCATGCATATTATTTATATTACATTTGATCTCTTTTTCATTGTAACAAAAAAATGAGGAAAGGATTTAAACCTACCCTTCATAAAGAGAAAGATTGACATCTTAATCATGGACAAGATCCTCAATTGATTTAGTGGTAAAAAAATTTTTTTAGTAAACTAAGAAATTATGAATTTAATAGATAGCAGTTATCTATCTAAAAATTAATTTTTTTGAAACTTTTTTAAAGATCATACGATTGTCATATAAAAAATAGTTGAAGCGTATAAATTGGTACGAGCACTCATGAACATTAAAAAAAGAATTATGGTCAACTCTACTTTCACTCCCAATGGAGTATTTGTTGCATTCCTTTCATCTTAACTAAAAAGAATATAACAAATAAACTTTTTTTTTTTTTTTTTGAAATGACAAATAAACTACTCAATGAATGGGAATTTTCTCAGCTGTCTTTTTCTCTTTGTATGCAACACATTTTGAAGTATTCCACATAAACAAAGAAGAGAGAATTTTAACCCATGATGATATGTTCATTTGTTTATATATATATATATATTGGCATCTAGCTAAAGATGGCTAGAAGGTTCCAAAAACAAACACATAATAATAGAGCACAAATTAAAATATAAATAAATCAAAACTGAAGCTCTGCATTATTGTCCTACTGATCACATTTACATTTTTAGACCAACGAATAATTTTTTTTGTGGGTAACAGACCATTATCTATAATTTTTTAAATCAACAAAAATTAACATAATCTTTTTTTTTTAAGCACTAGCATATGAAAAATTAATTTAAAAAGACTAAAACTGGATTCTTAGCGTTATCCAGTAAAATACAGCCACGTGGATGGACTCTTAAAACATACAAGAGAGTGTTCACACGCTCCTACAGTGATGACGTAATCGAGTGATCATGCTTAGGTTTCTAAAATCCAACGGCAAGGATTACTTGCACGTACGATTGAATTTGATGAAAGGCAAAACCACTCATAAACTGACGCGTGTGACACACTACCCAAGTAAAAATTGAACTTTAAGGGTCTGTTTGGAAAGGAAGATAACACAAGGACTGTTTGGATTCAAGGAATAATGTAAAATGAAAAAAAAGGTCTTTTAATACAGAAAACGCGTTTTATGTACTTGGTTTGAAATTTAGTACCAGGCATCACATGTGGTTTTTTATTTTTTGTTTTTTGGTTGAAAAGAAAATCCTTTACTTTCTTTTTTTTTTTATTTTTTTTTTTAAATCTAGATTTATTTGACTTATGCTGACATTTTTTATTAACAAAATTGTCATTTTTTTTTTCTTCGTATCATAATTTTTCTTTAATTATTAAAACAAAGGTGGGTTCATATGAGGAAAGCAATCATGCATATTAAGTAAATGAAGAACGAAAAAAATCAAGTAAGCTTAAGATTGTAAAGAAATGTGGGCAAACAACCCTGCTAAACTATTTTTTTATTTTTTTCGAGTTCACCAATAATTGAACTTATAACATTTTAGGGTTTATGAATAAACTATTACTTTTGTTGACAAAAAAAAAAAAAAAAAGATTTAAACAAATTTTGATATACATTAAGATTAACTAATTTAATGTTAGAGATAGATGGCCTTAAGAAAAATGCGCACAAAAATATATTGGGGGTATAAAACAAAAATGAGAATCTAAAGACAATGATATATGACAAAAATGGAAGTGAGGCGACAAATGAGTAAAATTGAACCTTCATACATAAATAAATATATATTTATTTGTTATTTATTTAAAATCTTTTAAAAATAAATTAAAATACCATTTTGATCAATGTATTTTATAATTATTTTATATGTGTTGATAGGTTTTTTAATGTTCAATTTTAATTTATTTACTTTCGATAGGACTGAAAATTAGTGTTGATAGGTTTTTTAATGTTCAATTTTAATTTATTTACTTTCGATAGGTTTGAAATTAATTTTAATCAAAATTTGTTCAATGATAATAGCTTGCTAAAAGAAAAATTAATCATTTGATTTTTAGTGGTTAATGAATTAGATTTCTATAGAAAATTTAGAAATATCTGACTCATCCATCTTTTAGTAAAGAGTAGCCTAATTCTCACCTAAAAATATTGATTTCTAATATGCTTATGTCATTTAAGTTATTGCTCGTCAAACACAACTTCATAACTTCATAAATATTTGTTTCTACTGTTATATTAAGTAGTAAAACAAACAAAAGGTTACTTAATAAAAATATAATTGGATTATAATTTTTTATTTTTTTGAATTCATTTATATTTGGATTATAGAAATATGCAATATCTTGATTACTAGATTATAGACGATTCAAACTCTGCTGTTATTCATAATATAGTTGGGTCATTACTTATTTTTATATAAAAAATCATTTTTAAAAACAAAATAAGAATAGAATTGGTACCAATTTTTTTAATTAAAAAAATCATTAAATCTAAATCCTAGAGGGCTATTAAAATGTTTTTTTGTTCTTAATTTAAAAACTGAAATTAAACGTCCTCTCCATCTTTGCTTCAATTCTAACTGAAAGCAAACTCGAACCCAACTTAGCCATTAAAGTAAGGAATCACTTTTGGTCAAAAATTTAGTTTCACCCTCAAATTGCAAAAATTATGTGTGTGTTTTTTTTTTAATTTTATTATTTTTAGAAAAAGAGGAATTATAAGGGTAAAAATGTAAGTTCACCTGATGAAGATGCGGCGGCGGTGGCCGGAGTGGTTGAGTCTGAAAATGTCCAAAGGTCGGAAACAAGCTGTTCATGTGCTGCACTGAAGAATCTCTCTCCTAAAAACACCAAGTAAAATGACCAAAACACCCTTCAGAATCATACCAAATTAAATAACAATAACAACAATAATTAATAATAATAAATACAAATATGTCAGAATAGGATCAAAATTTCTCTGGCATTCCAATATTCTCTAGCTGAAGTAGACTGCTCCCAACTCCGGAGAGGAACGAACAATTTCAATCATAACTTTTCAATTTCAATTTCTCTTTCTTTTTAAAAAAAAAAAAACAAAAGTTAATGGGATGTGATTCTTAAAAACAGAGATTTGACAAGAAAGGATGAAAAAAAGATGAAGAAAATTGGAGATTCTGAGGCAGCATTCTATTCCTTGGTGAAAAATTCATTTAGAATTGTATTTTTTTTTCAAGAACAATAGACACAAAAGAAAATAATAATAATAATAAAATCAGTAAAAAAAAAAAAAAAAACTGAACTTGCCCAAAATGGCAAAGCTTTGTTCTGATCTGACTTTCCTGTGTCAAAATCATTATACCTATAGTCAAACAGTGAGAACCCAAAATCCCTCTCCCACTTAAGAACTCCAAGAAATTCTAATTACTATTAAATAACTAATTGAAAAAATGAAAAGGCAATTACCCTCTTAATAAGTCATAATCCAATAACTATATAGAAAATACTTGAATTTCACTCACTACCCTTAAAAAAAAAGATGTATAATGAGTTAAAATTGGCTCAACTAGAGCTTAATTTTGCCTCCGTTTACTAAGTTATTTATTCATGCCCGACTCGAAGTCGGACATGTTGACTCCGAATTTAGAGAAACAAAACCCCAAATTCCGAGTCATAAAAAAAAAGATTGAAACGAAAGTAGATTAAAAGAAAAGGAAAGAGGGATTTACAGTGATTCCTGAAGAAGCAGTTGAAGAAGAAGAAGCATTATTATTGTTATTATTATTATGAGCATCAAGCTCATCTCTAAACCTTTCTTGTCTCAAAAACCCCTGTTCCAAATTCAGCCCCAAAGGCATACCCATTCCTCTAAACCCACCGTCGCCGCCGCCGCCGCCGCCAAGTGGCAACCCCATAGGCATAGACACCACATCGCCGCCGCCACCGCCGCCGTAAACCGGCTGCACCGCCAGAATCTGCTCGAAAAAATCGTCCCCCAATCCCTCAGAGGGGATTCCGGCCATGAAAATAATTTTTCAGAAATCAAAACAGAGAACAGAAATGGAAGGGGGGGTGTTTGGAAGTGGGTTTTATGGGGAAGCCCAAAAGAAGGGAAGGGGTGTCGGAGAAATGGGTGGCAGATCCGGAATCCGATAACCCGGAACCGATTTTTGGAGAAAGTGCTTCTTCAACAGACTAATCTAATGAAATGAAGCCTTTTTCTGATGAAGAAAAAATTACTTTAAAAAAAAAAAAAAAAACGAAACGACTAAATATAAGAAATCATTGTTCAATGGAATAAAGTTTGGGTCACTTTTTTCTTAACCTCTAAAATGCAAATCATTCATTTTTCTTTTTATTATTTTTGTATTTTTACACATATGCTCTTTTCATCTTTTGTGCTTTAGCATTCTAATTTGTATATTATGTTGTATGATTTGTATTGTATGCTTTTAGAGATTGTTGTTTTTTTAGGCTAAATAAACATTTTTGGTTCTTGCATGTTTACATAAGTACAATTTAGTCTTTACCAATAAAAAAAAAAATTGTGACTATCTAACTTCCGTTTAGGATTTATAATTTTTATTCGTCTCATTCGACCCAGTTATGCTACCTATTACCTTCTTTCTTTGATTGCTAATAAGAGTTAAGAATATCTCCAAATACCAACATGGATGATTTCAACATATTTGTTGTCACTCACATAAGAAAAAATTATATAAAGTCATTAATCTAAAGTTATTCTAATTTAAGCATATTTAATTGAGTTTTTACCATTATGCTACAAAAAAAAAAAAAATGTATACTTATATAATTATATAAGTAGTAACTATCAATTTTTTTAAAGTCATTTGTTTAGTGATAATTGAAAATTTTTATGGAATGAGTACTTGAATTACCTTCTTTGTTGTATAGTAATG
Source organism: Sechiopsis laciniata (assembly GCA_037833695.1). Taxonomy (NCBI): domain Eukaryota; kingdom Viridiplantae; phylum Streptophyta; class Magnoliopsida; order Cucurbitales; family Cucurbitaceae; genus Sechiopsis; species Sechiopsis laciniata. The sequence goes on along the minus strand of JBBMKA010000009.1, from coordinate 1,118,310 downwards.
AGAAATATGATCTAGACATCTTGAAAGGTTAAAGTATCATAATTGCAATGCCCATACAAAAATGACATCCTTAAATAATATGTTTATCATTCTTACTTTTCTACGTATTTTGTTTGATGAAAAAAAAAAATCCTCATATTTTTATTGTTTACGACTTAACAAATAATGGAGTTTTTATTTTTTTATTATTATTTTTTTTTAATATATATA
>JBBMKA010000009.1:1104140-1114977 GCA_037833695.1 Sechiopsis laciniata | reverse complement strand
TGTAGAAAATTAATTTCTAGGTAGTTATCATCATGAATTAAACTCATCATCTCTTAGTTTCTCAAGCCCCTCTTGACAACTAGGTCAATCCATTCCATGATGGTTCAATCAATCTATTATATTAAACCAATAAAATAAGCCAACAGTTCAAAACAAAACATATTTTCTTTACGACTTTCAACTTTGAATGGAAATTGGTCTGTTTCAAAAAAGAACTTCAAATCAATAACCAATTGATTATCCTCATCCAGAAAAAGGATAGCTACAGAACTTTAACTAAATTCAAACTGTTGTAGAATAATTTAGAGTTTGCACAGAAATTTAACAACTTTTAATCATTGAGCAAAAGTCTTGAATTCAACAAGCATATAAATTCTTTGTTGGATCATAACATCAGAAGATAAAATAAGGAGAGAAAAAAAAAACTACTATTCTTCAGTGTTTTTTTAGTAGACTGATTGATGGTTTCTTATGTTTTATCATGAACATACAATATCGCAAATGAAATTCGCCTCGAAAGACATGGACATGGTTAGACTTTTAATGTGTTGTGTATATATGCAAGGCAAAACGAGTAAGCAGAGAAACAGATATTGACTATTGAGTTGTTAGTAAGGACAAGAGATGCCACCCTCTCGGATCGGGCATCGCTTCTTGTTCTCGAGCTTGTAGCTCATATTTCCTTTTAATCTAATTAAAGTGGAAACTAATTTTCTTCATTAAGTGATCTTCAGATTCCAAAAACCGATTCACATGCAATGTATAAAGTACAATGATGGGAACAAGAAGAGATGAAAGTAATGGCAGTTCATACACTATCCTTTTGGTTTGATACCTTCAAATCTTGCCTCTCGTCATCTACTGATGATGTAGGCTTTTCTACTGCCGTCTCTCCTAGTGACTCGGGCTCTTTCTTTAGCTCAGACTCGAACTCCTTAGCCGCCTGCAATGTTATTAGGAACATAAGTCCTATTATTAAGAAAGTCAAAAGCAGCTAACTTCAATTTGTAGATTCTTTTACAAACTCACGCTGTGCTACAATCAATTAAAAAAAAACTGAAAATGTGTATCATAAACCAACTGTAAGCTAGTTTATGTTTGTTTTGCTTGAATTTTATCCAACTCCAACTCTAACAAATGCTCTGAAAGAGTTTTTGGGAGTGGTTTTAAAAAGTACTCTATGTATTAGCACTTAGTAAAATTAGTTATGCGTTCTTTTTTCTTTTTGATATCAACGAGTGTTCGGATTAGTTATGCATTCATAAAAGTACTTTTGAAGTACGTCCCAGTTAAGCTCATAGACCATAAACACTCTACAACAAAGTATTTTAAGGTGCTTTTCAATTTTTCTATAAGAACTTTCTCCTACATAATGTATCTTTTATTTGGAGTAAAAAGTACTTTTGACTGTGACAAACGTGCATTTGGCACTTTACATTTTATATCTGTAAGTATCCCGACCAGCTTACTCTCACTTCGAGTATTTTCATGGAACATACTATCTAACCTTATAACATTTGGATGTCAAGATAACACATAGGAAATTATAATCAAGTATGAATTGAACTCATAACTTATTGGATTTTCAAGGTCCTCTTTGACCAGTCAATCCATGATAGTTGTGCATTTAGTTCTTCTAAATATAGACAAAGTTAATGTAACGAGAACCTTGGTGAACCCTGTTTTAAATCATAACAAAAGAAAAGAACAAAAATTTCAGTTCTTGTTTATGTTTCTACATGAAAAGGCTTAAAAAGTTAGAGGGAGTGGACACTTGCTACTTTCGTTGAGGTTGAAATCAAGTTCTTTATGAAGGGGCAGCTTCATGCACATAGGCCAGGTAAAGAAAATGGACTTTTCTATCGCTATGCACCCATGCTGGGAAATAAGCCTTGTTTTTTTCTAAAAGTTTTATTGTTCCTCTTGACCCAAAAAAACCCCCACAAAATTGCAAAAATCTCTTTGAGCCACAAAAAAATGCCCTTTATCACCAAAGGAAAAGGTAAAAAAAGGAACTCCTTAATCAGAGAGATTCAATCTTTAGGAAAACCGAAAGCCTGAGAAAACCAGCTTCAAACCAAAAAGTGTAGTCATAAGACTATAACTCCCTTTTCCTTTGTAAGCAACAATCTCTCGTGTTGCGAGTTTTCAAGTTCCTCACCCAAGACCCATTGGTTTAACTTTTTAGAAACCACCCCCAGTTAACCAAGTAAGGGTTCTAGGAAGTATTGAGCACGGACACTTTGATTTTGAAAAAGTATCTGAGTTGGACACCTGTTCGACACTGATACTTCTAAACACTCTTCGGACACGTGTTTGACACTCGAAATTCTTTGTCCTTTATTATTTCTAATTTTGGACAGTTCAAGACACACCATTTAAGACTTATTTGTTTCAAGTGGTCAATGATACAACAACAAGGTAGTGTTGGTGGAGCCAATCAACAACGATGTCCATCAAAGGTAATGGACTAAAATGGAAAAGGAAAAGAAATAGAGAAAATAGAAGGGAGAGGGAAATGAGGTAAAAACTAAAATATTTTGAGATTGTTAAAGGTTAGCCTTATTACTTAAAAATTTTGTTTTATGGCCTTTTAGTAGGCATTTAAAGAATGGTGAAATTTTGTTCTTTATTGAATTTAAATGACCTCGTATAACTAACTAGGTGGGTTAAATTCAAACGTTAATTGAATTTTTATGTTCATCTTTATTTTAATTATTTTTTATAGTAAAAAAACTAAAAATATTTTAGATTTGATCTTTTAAATAGTATATCATAAAAAAAATAATAATATAGACAGTGTCCCCGACGTATCCATGTCCTACATTTTTAAATAATGACGTGTCTCCGTGTCCGTGTCGTATTTATATCTCGTGTCTGTGTCCGTGCTTCTTAGGCTCCCTTCCCCTCTTCAATGCTCTCCCAAAGAAAGTCTCTCATAAAATTCTCAACACTTATACAAACTGAGATAGACATGATAACTAAGGAAAGAAAATAGGTTGGAATGCCGCTCAACACTGACTTAACAAGGTTAGCCTAGCCCCTTCGATAAAAAGCATTTCTTTCTAAAAGAAAGCCTCTTACAAACCTTATCCACCACATGCTTCCAAAAAGAAAAGACAAGACAACGACCAACCACCTAGAAGAATAATAAGGTTTGCAAAAGAGTTATCAGCTCCCAACTGAAGGTGAGATAACAGAAAAGCAGATATAGGACTATGAAAAGAAGAAAGAACTATGGTTAAAAAAAAGTGAAAAAATAATTCCAAAAAGAATTTGGTACCGAACAAGATTTCACAGGTCACCCTTTTCTGAAAAATTTTGAAATATACAAAAGATTCATTTCCAACCACATTCCCACATACAGGCTTTCATATTACAATCCCAAAACAGATTTGCTTTCTGCTTAAAAGGATGGCTGATGAAGGAGGTGTTGTGTGATAGACACATAAAAGACGCTTGCCTTATTGAACTCTTCAACACATGGAGATCAAGCCTTCTGACTGAAAGATTACAATTAACGAACAGGTGGGTATGATCTTCTAACTTCTTATTGAGATACAAACAAAATTGTCTCACATTAATTAGTTAAGGGAAAGATCATGAATATATAAGTGATGACAATTGAGTACGAGACCTATTTGGTGAAGCAAAAAACAACGCCATGAGAATTATGGTAAAAGTGAACAATATTATCCCAATGTGGAGATCGACTCAGAGTTGTTGTAAGACAGCTTACGACTATGCCATTGGGATTTTCAAGAACTTTTTTCTTTTCTTATCAACATAAGTAGACATGCTCTCAAGAAAGAGTGTTGAGTTCCCTCCTGCTTAAGTCAATTTCTTTAACACAGTCGCAGAGCCAGAAATACAGAATCATAAACTGAAGTACTAATTGCTTCATTCTAATGCTCGCGACGGTATGGATTTTGATAGCTTTACTATAAGCAAAGCAATACTTCCATAAAGGGCACAAAACTAAGGCTTCATCTAATGCAAAACTATTGTTGTTTGAGCCCCATGACAAAGTTGATAATTTTTCCAGTTAGCTAAAAATTTCTTTGCACAATTCAAAATCATCCCCAATTCAGTAAAAATCTTCACCAATTCGAATATGTTAGAATTATGTTAAATCACCAATCAACCGTTGGTCGATTAACATAATTCAAAATGGTATAAGTGCAGTAGATCCTTAGTTAGAATCTCTACCAAGTTATTTCCTTCCACTTGTAAGCATGTATCAAATTTCTGAATTCACAAGTGAGGAGATGGTTAATTGATATAATTAAATTTACTCCAGCCCATGAGTCCAATCTTTTGGGTTTTCAACAATCCCAAACAACAATCATCAAATACTCAATTGCCATATTATCAGAAAAGCCAAGAGAAATTCAAACATCAACATCTCGTACTATACTACCCAAATTCAGTTGAAAAAACACTTCCCCGAATCAAATCCCCAGAAATTAAACAATTTCCAAGTGTTAAGGGACGACAAACCTACCCAGATCTCCACAATGGTATGATATTGTCCACTTTGGGCCGAGACTCTCATGGCTTTGTTTTTGGGCTTTCCCAAAAGGCCTTAATAAACCAACGTGGGATTCTACTCCACTTTGTTTGTATTCCCAACATCAAGCAACCGAACAGACCCAATCGTGAAACCACAAACAAACATACCTGTTGGAAGCTTTTGACCGTTTTCCCAATACTCTTCCCGATTTCAGGCAACTTCTTGGGCCCAAAAACCAGAGCCGCAACGCCAGCAATTACAGCAAGTTCAGGCACTCCGAGGCCAAACAGGGCGTTACAAGTCAAACCCTTATGAGCTTTATCGGTGTTCCTACGCAGTGGGGGAAAATGGGTATGGTGGAATTTGTTGAAGAAATTGTCGGTGGCATTGTTGGCGAAGAAGGCGGATTTGGAGGACGAAAATGGAGGTCTGGGTATGGAAGAAGTGAAGGATAAAGTTGCAGATGAGATCATCATGGTGGCCGCCATTGAGGGGAAATCTTGACAGGGAATCGAAATGTTTATCGGTTTGATGATGAAGAATCGATGATTGTGATTTTTGTTGATTTATTTGGATGGGTTTTGTTGGGATTGGTAAATCCAAATTTCCTCCGTTGTGGTTTGAAGCCAAGTCAACAATGGTAATGAAGTTGGAACATTTATGGAGTAAAACCTAAAAAGTGTACTCTCTTTTTTAGCATTTAATTTCTTTTTACTCTATTAAGATATTTTTATGGCTAACTTTATTTTTTCCAAACTATGAAACTTTAAATACTAAACGAACCAAACACACATTACGACTAAACAATAGATAAATATGGAGAAAATAAGATCAAAAGGAAAATAAAATAAAATAAAAGTTGAAAACATTGCCACACAAATTGTTAGTATTATAGATTTTAATGTTAGGGGTTCGATTCTTTCAGAAAATTTAAAAAAAAAAAAAAAAAAAAAAAAACATGGATTAAAGAAAGCTACATAGATGAAACATCAATTATGTTGACAAGAGCAATAGTTGAACAAAAAAACAAGATATCAATTATCCTTCTAATAAGTAATTGTTTAGATTCACTTGTAATTCTACAACAATTAAAAATGGGTCAATTTAAACTTATGAACTTTTAGAGGTTGGATATACATTGATATCACTAAATTATTGTTTTTGTGGGCAATTGTTTATATTTTTTTCACCATCCCAATTGTTGAATATTTAAAGAAAACAAAAATGCATAAATGCTAGCTCTTCCTAGCAAACTCATACTTTAAGCCTTTCAACCATGCATGCCTCCAGCTTGTTGGTTTAGATTTGAGAGCTAAGAAGTTTCAACAAATTCTAGTAATTTATATTCAAAGTCCAAAGCATGGTGTTGGGGGGCATGGAAAAGAATGTTCTAGGCTCGTGTATTTATCTAGCAATGGGCTATTGGTCACACATTGGCCACTCATGTTAGCTCGCCCATGGACTCGATTCCTATAACCTCACGTGCTACATGCTTCACTTATGCATGACTTCCAACATTGGACACATCTCACTTATAAAGAGACTTTTGAGAAAAATTGTTGTTGGTGGATAATAATGGTTAGTATATAGTCATTATATATGTCTCACCTGTAGATAATGGTTAGAGAAATATTTATTGTCTATGTTTCAAACGTAAAGAGATTAGAGAAAAGTTTGAATAGTAATGTATAACCAAACATAGGATAATGATTAAAGAGAATTGAGATAAATAATTATTTTTATTCATTACTTGTTCGTAATTGTTGGTTGTCGAAAAAAAGAGATGCTAATCATTATCTTTTGACAAAAGTTTAGGTCATGTCTAGCATCTATTTTTTCTTACTTATATATGTGGTCAAATTTGAGCTTCATTTTTTTTCTTCTATTTCTTGGGTTAAATAACAACTAAATGTGGTTTAAATTGAGCCACATATAAGTATAAAAACTTTTCTCTTACTTTCTCTCCCTATAGATGTGGGAGAGCCAAACGACTCCAAATATTTGTTTATTTATGATATGAGTACGTTTTTGTTCCTCGCTTCACACCAATCAAACATAATTTTTCAAACTCGCAAGAGAAATGATTTAATTATAAGCCCATCACAAAAAACTCATGAGTTCCAATCTTTATCTTCCATTAATGCTGAACTAACAAAAATAAATGAACATAGTTTTTCTAAATTTATGCTATTTTTTATAAAATATTATTTCTCATATGAGGCGAGAGATTTAGAACATAAACTCTAGTAGAAGATTTTAGGTTATATCAAGGATGATCTAAATTTCTATATGGAAGCTCTAATTTAGATCAATATTTTTTTCCTTTCTATTTTATTGAATTTAAAATAAAATAAAATGTGATCAAAATTAGATTAATAATCATCTAAGTTTAGGTCATATGTTGAAACTTTTCTGATCGGCCAAAGATTGGATTCCAGTTGAACCAAACAGATGCAGCTTGGACCAAGACTGAGGTGCATCCACCACCTAAACAACACACAAAACTCTTCCATTCAGCTCAAACAAATACACGCTCAATTGATCACCAATGGCTTCAAATCCCCTTCCCCTTACGCTAAACTAATCGCCCATTTCTGCAACAACAAATCTTCCCATTACGCTCATTCCATATTCCAGCACCACCAACACAAGCACCTTTCAAATCTCTTCCTCTTCAACACTCTCATAAGATGCGCTCCACCCCAATTCTCCATCTCCATTTTCGCCAACTGGGTCTCCACCGCCCACCCCCAATTCGACGATTTCACTTTCATTTTCGCTCTCGGAGCTTGCGCGCGAGCCCCATCTCCGGCAACGTTGATGATCGGTAAGCAAATTCATACTCAGATTTTGAAGCGTGGGATTGTTTCTAATGTTTGGGTGAGAACTACGATGATACATTTTTATGCGAGGAATGGAGATGTGGGTAGTGCACGGAAGGTGTTTGATGAAATGTCTGTGAGAAATAGTGTTACTTGGAATGCGATGATTGGTGGGTATTGCTCGCAGAGTGGAAGGGTTGTTGAGAAATATGCCCGAGATGGGTTGGAGTTGTTTAGGAGGATGTTGGTTGAATCGACTAATTTTGAGGTGAAACCAACGGATACTACTATGGTTTGTCTTCTTTCTGCTGCATCTCAACTGGGTGTGCTTGAAACTGGTGCTTGTGTTCATGCATATATCGAGAAGATAATTGATTCCCCTGAAAGTGATGTGTTTATTGGCACTGGTCTTGTTGACATGTACTCAAAATGTGGGTGCCTTAACAGTGCTTTATCAGTTTTTAAGAAAATGAAGTTGAGGAACGTTTTGACATGGACGGCGATGGCGACGGGATTGGCTGTTCACGGAAGGGGTAAAGAAGCATTGGAGCTTTTGGATGCAATGGGAGCTCATGGTGTTAAGCCAAACGCGGTAACTTTCACAAGTTTGCTTTCTGCCTGCTGCCATGGAGGGCTTGTTGAAGAGGGCCTTCATTTGTTTCGTGTAATGGAGAGGAGCTTTGGGGTTGTGCCTCAAATGCAGCATTATGGCTGCACTGTGGACCTTCTTGGGCGCTCTGGGCACTTGAAAGAGGCATATGAGTTGATAATGGGAATGCCTGGTGAACCTGATGATGTTTTATGGAGGAGTTTGCTGAGTTCTTGTATGGTTCATGGTGATGTTGAGATGGGAGAGAAGGTGGGAAAGCTTCTTGTGGAGAGACAGGGAGGGCCGAGTTTTGATGAGTGGTGTGTTGGAAGTGAGGACTTCGTAGCTTTGTCGAATGTTTACGCTTCTGCAGAAAGGTGGGGAGATGTGGAGGCTGTAAGAGAGGAGATGAAGATCAAAGGGATTGAAAACAAAGCTGGGTTTAGTTCAGTTCAAACTACTGGTGGTGGTGCTAAAGGCTTGGAGGCTGTTTAGGTAAGTTTGATAATGTTTTTGTTTGTGTTTTTCTGTTTTTAGAAACTTTCCTGTATTTATAAATATTTCTCTTTGTTTTCGAATTTGCTCTCAAAATTGTTTCTAGTCCCAGCCAAATTTTGAAAACAGATGAAAAAGTTGTTCTTGAAACTGTTTTTTTGTTTCGTTTTTTAAAGTTAGCTAAGATATCCTTTAAAAAGGGAGCCTAAACGAAAAAAATAAAACTCTTATTGAAGGAAACTTGATGGACTTGCTATGACTTTTGAGATGGTGGTAAGCGTTGTTAGTATTGAGCTGTGTAGTCAAAAGTCATTTAAATTTTCTACAAATACTTGAAAAATATTTTAAAATCATTTTCAGGAAAATACTTAGTTAGCAATTCTTCCGAAATGCTTATGGTTCTCAAACATACGATTCAGATTCATTAAAAATTGGAAAGCTGTTCACTGAAAGAATAGGACAGGATCACTTTCATACATACAATTGAACAAGAACACTGCTATTTCTGACTTCCCTTCCCTGATGGTGATGGATCACAGGCACCTGAACTTCCCCAGATACGCTTTTGAAGGTGCTCCAAACTTGCCACCCGATGCAAAGAAGCTGTACTTGCCGTCTTATTCCCCAACAATGTTGCCATTGCGGGAGAATTCTTCTGAACATTTGCAGAAGAAATGTCGGTAATATGATTGTTAGGTGCATCTGTTGATATCTCTGAGGGGCTTCTATCAAAGGATTGCCTGGTTGAGGATACTTCCGACATGGCATGGAACATCTTTTTCGAACCCTTAATTCGCCTCACCATTTCCTCAGCCATCTGTACCTGGAATCATCATTGATGTCGTCATTGTCATATCAAGAGGGGAACCAAAGAAAATCAAGCTTGATATTGCTCTCAATGCTCTGCACATCAAATCAGTTACTTTACCTTTGTTTTCAAAGTTTCAAGGTCAGCTTTCAAAACTCTATTGTTAACAGCTGCTTCATTGTACTTTTGGCTTATATCACTGAAACGCTTCATCAGTGTAGAGTTTTCAGCTCTTAATTCAGCAACCTATCAACAATAACCATGTCTAATTGAATTGACTCTGTAACTGGTAGTTAACAATAAACCATCATGGAGTACCGGTCAAGAGGGCCTTAGGAAGCTAAGAGGAGATGTTCAATCCATGGTGGTCACCTACCTAAAAATTAATTTCCTACGAATTTTTTTGACATCTAGATGTTGTAAGTTTAGGCGGTACGTTTCGTGACATAAGTCGAAGTGTGCTCATGGATATCAAAAAAAGAAACTGATGGTTAACAATAAAGACTATATATTGATATATGTGATAAGTTAGAAGTTGACCTGTGTCTCAAGCTCAGTCAAGTGTGCTTGCTTTCTCTTTCTTGAGCGTCTAGCTGATTCTCTGTTCGATAGCATTCTGATGAAAATAACTGTGTTAATTTCCTTGCAACATTTTTTTCGGAAGATATTAGGCTAAGTTACAAATTTAGTCAAGATATGCATTTGGAGTTGTGTATTTGGTCTCTAACCTTCCTTAATTTAGTATATTAACTATGCTATTAAGCTTTTAATTACGATTTTGCATAGCTCCTGCTAACAATGTATTTTGAATGATGACATGACATGTCGATTGGATAAGTTGGCTACTTAGGCAATGTTTGAATATTATAAAAGCAAACTACACAATGTTCAACCATGCAGCTAAAAGTTTGGAAGTTTAGAGGCTAAGTAGATACGACCATCAAAGTTTAGGGGCCCAATTTATACAATTACTATAGCATTCTTAGAAAATTTAATTTGCCAAAATGTTGTAATTTTTTACCTTCTGACACGTTTAGCATCTGCAGGATCCATTTGCTCGATCGCATCGTCTTCTTCAACATTGTCTTCTTCATCAGTCTGTTCTATGGATGATGATACAGTTGCCGAGCTAACAAGAATCCCAGCCTTTGTTTGCACACAAGGTGAGCTAGAAATTCCTAAAGGTTCATTAATTTCATTATCTTGTTAGCGAGAACGTTCAAAAAGTAGATTTTACTGCTCTTAAACTACAAATCATTTTTTATTGTTATCTTCCACTTCTAAAATACTAATATGTTTAGAGTTCTTCTTTCATTTTTTTTATTACTATTAAACACTACTAGCCAAATCATCGTACAGTCTTTGATTACTCATTTCTAAAAAGATAATCTAAAATATGGTTTAAATCTGGTTTGGTTTCTAAGGCTCGTTTGATAACCATTTCGTTTTTGGTTTTCTATTTTTGTTTTTAATATTTTAAAAGTAGGTTTGTTTGATAACCAATTTTAGTTTTTGTTTTTAAAATTTTAAAAAGTTTTTAAAATATTAAAGGAATTCTAAAAACTAAAAAAAGTAGCTTTCAAAAACACATTTTTGTTTTTGTTTTTAAA
>JBBMKA010000009.1:1082023-1104040 GCA_037833695.1 Sechiopsis laciniata | reverse complement strand
CCCCCCCCCCCCCCCCCCCCCCCCCCCCCCCCCCCCCCCCCCCCCCCCCCCCCCCCCCCCCCCCCCCCCCCCGCCCTATTTTGGTATATTTGCCAAGCGGTCCTTTTCAATGTCCTACTTTTTAACTATGATTGATTATTGCTTTTATTTATATATTATATATCCATTAATTTTACGGCATTTGGTTATTAACAAAATTATTGATTTTTAAATAAGTGGTGAATATGATTTAAACTCATAACGTTTTAAATGTTTAAGTTTTTTTTTTCATCACTAGGTCAATTGGCATGATGAAAGATTTCATAAGTTATAAATTCGAGTACACATATCCACCAATAATGTATATATATCAAAAGATAAATTATCATACTTATTTAGTATAATGTAAATATTATGACATTTATCAAAGTTTCGAACCCAATTTGATGACGGAAATGGGTTGGTGGTATGTTGACTCGGTTGATTGATGATAATTAAATTCAATTCCACTGTCACACAGGTTCAACCTTAAAAATCGATATTCAAATTTACTATTAAATTTTAAATTTCGTGGGGATAGGGGTGAGCATTCCTGCAGAAAATTGTTTTTCATTTATTTGTTTTTTAAAATCTCAATTCAATTTAATATTTTTTTTTATAAATTGTTAAATAGTTATTTTTTATTTTTCTAAAAAAAAGATAGTTAACTTTTAATTTTATTAAAACAATATTAAATTTTAATGATAAATATTTATTAATTTTCAATTAAATATTGATTTTTTAAGGAAATATTCTTATATATATGTAAATTTTAATAAAATAAATATAAATATAAACGAAGCTAGAGAAACTAGATTGAGAACAAATTCTTGTGTCCATTCTCATTAACTCGTGTAAAATTTTTTCTTCCAGACTTATTTCTCATTTATTACCTAAACGAGGATTCACCACCCATTAAAAGTGAGTCCCCGATATCATGGAAAAAATAGACATTTCTAGTGCACTCCCCTAACTTGATGAAATAAAAATTTTGAGACAACTTTTTTTTAGTATAATAAATGTATTATGTGGACTTGAACCTTCGGTAAAGAAAAGAAGTACATACCAAATAACACTTAACTATACTTATTTCGGAAAATTGAGAGAAAGCAAGGACAATATAATTATTTGGAATATTTCCTTGAATTACTAGTTAACTCTCCATTTTGTTAAAAATAAAAGGAAAAGTTATTGGACTATTCAAATCTATAAAATAATTATAAATATGTTTACTTTAAAAAAATATTTACAATAATAGTTATTTGTATTAATGAATAATATCATATATATTTTTATAATATAGATATTAATAAATATTTATAATATAATATACTAGTATTAATTAATATTTATAATACAATATTAAAGTGTATTAACAATTATGAATACAAATATTTTAAAAATGATCTACTTTATAATTATTCTAGTTGAAATCTCTATCCAGTACAATTTATTTAAATAAAAGTTGTCACTCATGCAACCAAAACACTTTGCAGTATTTTCCTAAAAAAAAGAAAAAGAAAAAAAACACTTTGAAGTATTTTGTTTAACATTGTGGTGAAATCCTCTTATTATTATTATGATTATTATGATTATTATTATTATTGAATTTCTCTTAATTAGCCACTTCGTATATCATATATTTGAAACTTTGGTTCATTTTATTTGTACATTTCTTTCGAAAAAATATACGACCAAAATGTTTCAAAAAGTGAAATAAACATAAATTTTAAATTAACAACTTCCAAAATCAAGATAGATGTTAAAAATTTCACATAAAAAAGAAAAATAAACCTTATAATATTTATAAAATACACAGATTACTATTTTTTTTAATAATATAAACCGTTCCTTTCGTTATCAATTAACTCTTTAGACGAAACTTCATAATTTTCTAATAATAAATCTTTTATATTTCAAATTATCACATCTAAACAAGGGGAAAAATTAATTAAAAAAGTACATGGTAAAGTTGGGTTTATTTCCATTGAAAAAGAACAAGGGTCAAATGTCCATACATATGACTGAATTTGTGTTGTTGATATTTAAGGGAAAAGTAAGTAATTGATTGATGAATACTGAATAGTAACCTTAACATAGAGAACTCCAAAAAGGAAAAAATAAAATAAGAAAAGAAAGAAAAACCATCATTTTAGGGATTAAGGATCTAAACTTTTTTTTTTTTGTTTGCTCAACTTACAGAGAGAGAGAGAGAAAGAAATTCCAGATTTGGATTTGAAGCTGACTTTCTGAAACGGCGAAGCAGATCTTCGCTCTTTCAATTGGCTATTTCCACTTTCTCGCAGACAACTCAATCAGAGCCCACAACATCAAGAACACTCAACCGCAAACAAATCCACAATTATGCATCACAGCAATTCATTTCCAAGTTTTCCACTCTGATTTCACTCCGGATCAGCCCCCTTTTCCCAATTTCTAGCTCTGATTTCCCTGTTTCTGCTCTCATCGATCGTTTTCTTTGATGGGGTTTTCTTGCTTCTTACTTTTTGGTATGTTCTCTATCGTTTTATGCTTTTGTTGTGGGTTTTGTTAATAAGACTGATTGGTTTGTGGGTTTTCGTTTTTTCAATTGCTAGTTTACTTGGTATATTATCTATCGTTTTGTGCTGCTTTTTTGTTGTTTTGCGTTATGGGTTTTGTTAATGAGACTGACTGGTTTGTGGGGTTTCGTTTTTTCAATTGCTAGTTTACTTGGTGATTTATGTATACTGTTTTTCTTTGATTTGTAGTGAGAAATTCTATGACTGAACTGGTTCTGTTGGTTGCTATGGTGGGCGATGATTCTTAGAATTGAGAAATGGGGTGTTTGGTTAGCAAAGAAGCGTCTGCTAGAAGTGTAGAACCCCCTGTTGATAATGGAAAGAGGAATCAAATTACTGAGTCTCGTGTCCAAGTTGAGCGTGTCCTGGAAACAGAAGTGGAGCATGTTAGTGCTAATGTCGAGGAGCATGTAAATGTGAGCAAGGAGGAAGAGCAGAAGGCTGATGGGGGCCAGGATCGCCCACGGGCGGAGCGGAGAAAGTCGAGGAAGGTTCCAAGGCCTGGTAACTTACCGAACCAGTCCCAGGGAGAGCAAGTTGCTGCTGGATGGCCAGCTTGGCTCACAGCCGTTTGTGGGGAGGCTCTCAATGGTTGGATTCCTAGGAAGGCTGATACATTTGAAAAAATTGATAAGGTGGGCAATCAACTAAGTAACATTATGTTAGTTTCAGTTTGATTTATTGTGTAATGTGATCCTCATGTAATACATTGTTGTCTGTGTTCTTTATTTTTGTTTTTATACACTCCACCAAGAGCTTATTTTGGATGATTTTCTAAGTGCTGAAATGAGTGTTTATAAGCAATTAGAAAGTTGTTCCAAATAGGCCCCAACTTTAATGCTTCTAACATAATTCTTTTGGTGTTAGATTGGACAAGGAACATATAGCAACGTGTATAAAGCTAAAGATATACTTACAGGTAAAATTGTTGCACTGAAGAAGGTTCGATTTGACAATCTAGAACCGGAAAGTGTGAAATTTATGGCTAGAGAGATTCTCATCCTTAGGAGATTAAATCATAATAATGTTGTGAAATTGGAGGGGTTAGTTACATCGCGGATGTCTTGTAGTTTATACTTGGTGTTTGAGTATATGGAACATGATTTAGCTGGTCTTGCTGCAAATCCAACGATCAAGTTTACTGAATCGCAGGTTAGCATATATATATATATATAATTTATATTCTTTCAGTTTTCATACCCAAACTGAACATTGGTGCAGCTGTTCCAGAAAATCAAAAGCTGAACAATAATTCTTTTGGTGCATATCTATTTCAAGGTTAAATGTTTCATGCAACAACTGCTATCTGGACTGGAACATTGTCACAATCGTCGTGTGCTTCACCGTGACATTAAAGGATCTAATCTTCTCATTGATAGTGGGGGAGTGCTTAAGATTGCTGATTTTGGATTGGCTTCTATCTTTGATCCAAATCACAAGCACCCAATGACTAGCCGGGTAGTTACCTTATGGTATCGACCTCCTGAGCTTCTTCTTGGAGCAACTGATTATGGAGTTGGTGTAGACCTCTGGAGTGCTGGGTGTATACTGGCTGAGTTACTAGCTGGGAGGCCTATTATGCCTGGCCGTACAGAGGTAATTGTTGTTGTTGTTGGTGTGTGTGTGTTTGTTTTTTTGTTTAGCTTCATAGCTCAGACTTCCATTTTCATCATGTGAAATAAGTAGTAAGTTTGCTTGCTATCTCTAGTGCAATTAATTGCTCTCAATGACTTTAGGACATCTGGTACTCATATGGATAATTGTTTAACTCCAATGCTGTTAAGAGTTTTAATCTTCAATGTCAAGCATTTCTTTATCTAAGTACTACTTTTCTTGGGCGTACGATTTTTATTTTTGATATCCGTAAATGTACGGACCGCACCTCGACTATTCTCATGGGACATATCGCCTAACCCATTTGGATGTTAAGGAAACTCGTAGGAAATTAATTTATAGGTGGGGGGCCATCCTGTATTGAACCCATCGCCTCTTAGTTCGGAAGACCCTCTGGACCACTAGGCCACTCCACGACGTACAAAATACTTCATTTTTTTTTTGTTTGATTTGGTAACTTTCCATTTTTATCATGTGAAATAAGTAGTAAGTTTGTTCACTATCTTTAGTGCATTCAATTACTCTCAATGACTTTACGACATCTGGTATTCATGTGGATAATTTTTTAACGCAAATGTTGCTTGAGTTCTAATCTTCACTGTCAAGCATTTCTTTGTCTAAGTATTATTTTTATTGGAGGTACAAAATATTTCATTATGTTCTTGTTTGATTTGGTAACATTTAGGATAGTTTGGTTCGAGCACATGCATTTAGATTAACCTTTGTTGGAAAACCATGCTCATAAACTGAATTGCAAGCAGAACTATATGGTTTTTAGTTACATACATCGAAGTTTTAAGTAAGTCATGATGTAAAATATGTAGTTTTGTAAGTATCCTCTTTGACTTGATTTTTTTGAATTGAAGCTCTTTTTGATTTTTTTGGATTGAAACTCTTTTTTTTGTTTGTCTTGTTGGTTCTTTTATTGGTTGAAAGTTCACTTTCTTGTTAAAAAAAGTTACAGAAAGATATAGCTATTAATTTGTGTTAGGAGTTAATAATGAAATATTAAATTTTGAGCTTAGAGTTTGCCTGCTCGTACTTAGTTTTTGAGAAATGAAAACTATTTCATGGATTTGTGAAAGTGTTACATAGACCTATTGAAACATGTGACAGTAGAAATATAGGTGAGAAACACGGTTGAAGATGTTAGAGGATAAATGAAAAACAAAGGAAATATGCGATAAAACAAATACAAAAAATCAATGAAATAGATGTGAATGACATGCTTTTGCTGATGAGGAGAAACTCGTTGACTCGATTTTTGCCGGCGATATGATAGATGAGTCATTGATGCCGATCAGGGCTGCCAATGCTCGGCAAGATATTGTGGTAGGTCTCAACATAGGCTTCGTGTCAATAAAGGCTGTACGATGAGATGGTCTCAGTGACGACTGGGTGTGAAGAGCGTCGCATGAAGATAAGGTGACTTATGTCAGTGGAGACACAGGTTTGAAGAGAAAATGGTGTTGATACACATTAGCCAGAATAGATCAGCACCGGAGGCATCAAAAGAGAGGAAGGAAAGTCATCGCTCATATTTTTGAGGTAGTTGCCAGCGCAACACTAGAATGGAGAATATGACCGGGAACAACCGATGCTGGAGGAATCAGTGGAGGCAAAAAAGTCTAGTGTCATAGGGTTTGGAATCGTGCTGGAATGGAAATGGGGAGGATCACCGACGTACGAAAGGAAGAGCGCAAGTGGATCCATGTTCCAAGTCTCTACCCAAGGGAGGTCGCATAAGAGAAACGTGGAGGATGGCCATGTATGGATTCTGGTAGAATAAGAGAAAGAGTGTTGGGAGAATGCATGAAGAGAAAAAGTGCCTAGAGGTAAGCCGTTGTGCTTGGGAGAGAGAGATCAGTGGAGGGCAAACAAGGAAGATGGCCAAAGAATGGTGGAATAGATCAGTAGAAGAGGAACCTCTCCTCTTCCTCCAGCGTCGGAGGCAGCGCCAGAGAAAAAAAGAAAAACAAGAAAGGGTCAGGGTTTTGCTCTGAAGCGTTTTCCTAGAGAGAAATTTATAGAGAGAATGAGTATCCATTTGTTTGCATGCGCTTACTACAAACTTCCTACCAATGGTTGTCTAAAGATGATGTATCGTGAAATTATACCTTTCAGGTTGTGACACACTAAACTAGAAGAATCATGGAAGAAAAATATGTCAGCTGCTCTGTCCTGATTAATCTAAATAACTTAAATCACAAAACTAGAGTATTTCTGCAGCTCAATTTAATCAACACTCTTAACTATATAAATGAACGTATGGAAAGTTCAAAATTAGCATAAATTGGAATTTAAAGGATGAGTTGTGACAGTTTAAAGGTTTGACTTACTGAAATGTTCTCTCTTGCTGATAGCTTTAGCTAGATTCTTAAATATTGTCATTTTAATCATTGAATAGATGTTTCAAATCTAAAAGAGGCATCACCTATTTTTATTACCATTGAGCATCTAATATAGTTCAGGAACACTGCATGGTTTAAACTTTTATATAGGTTGTACTCGTCTTTTCTTAACTTGAATTTTCCTAACATTTGTGTTTGATGATTACTGGTTTGCTCACCCAGGTAGAGCAGCTACACAAGATATACAAGCTATGTGGGTCCCCTTCAGATGAATATTGGAAAAGATCAAAACTGCCAAATGCAACCTTATTTAAGCCCAGAGAACCTTATAAAAGATGTATAAAGGAGACATTTAAAGATTTCCCGCCATCTTCACTGCCCCTTATAGAAACGCTTCTTGCAATTGATCCAGCAGAACGAAAGACAGCAACAGATGCATTAAATAGCGAGGTGAGCTCCAAAATTATCAGAATACATCTCAGTTATGATTTTCACTTCTGTCATTAGTCTAATTGAACTGTAATTATCTTATAAATGTTAGGAGGTCTTCCCACCTTTCCAAGGTAGGATCCTCAACACCTCAAGTAATACTCGTTTAAGTTTAGTGGACTATGATACCATATTACCATATTAAATAACATGAGGTTCCATCTCAAAATCAATTGGCAATGATTGGAGTCCTCAATATATCTATCAATCAAACTAAATGTTGTCGCTTCCTGTACCTTTTCTCGTTTGGTTTCATTAAGACAGCGTATTTTGTCCTCTTAATTCATGGAGAATGAGGACTCTATAGTCTACATGAGAATATTGGTTCTTTTTTAAAGCCTTTTTCATTTCCGCCACTTCTCAGGGGGTTAGTGGGATTGTTTAACAAAGTTTTTCACTCTCTTCTTGGGTTAGGAAGATTGTTCAGGGATTGATTTGAACCATAGGCATTGAATAAAGAAAAATGTTCCGGTTCTAATATTTAGTTGTAAAAGAAAGGATAGAAAAATTAGAGCAGGAAAATAAAGGGAAGTAATGTGTTTGGTTAAGAGTGTTCTTTGTCTTTATCGCCCAGATAGTCAAGGTATGTTAAATTTCAAGCATGTCTTAATCTTGTATTTTAATTTATTAATTTTAACATATAAGATGATACAATGGAGAAAAAAATTAACTCCTTTTGTCCTCTAGTTTTTCAAAAGCATAACATGGCTCATATTTCATCAAACCCAAACTTGTTAAAGATCGAAGAATTCATTCATATTCAAATACATGAATGCATTTTGAGGTTTGAAATAATTACCAACTGTCGTTATTATTTTGTGGTTAGATTATATTTATGTCCTCTTACTTTGCATCAGTGTTGTCCTTGAACATCTATAAGTCTTGGTTTCATTATCTTGCTATGTCATGGGCCCATTTGTCTTTGCCTTTTAAAGATTATAGCTTATCTACTCTTTTTTTTTCATTGGAAAGGTTTTTTGTAATTAACTTGTTTTTTTATAACTTTTCATCTCATCAATGAAAGTTTTCTTTTTTCTATAAAAAAAAGAAAGTGCTAAACAAATTGGTGGTCGTATTAATGCATGTTTGTCTTTATTTGTCTAATTCAATTTTCCATTCTAACACCTACAATCAATATGTGGCTAATATTCTGTCTCATCCTGGGCCAAATCCCTCACCGTTGTTGTGCTTCTGACCTCTTTGTCCGATTAGAAAACATTGGATATTGTTAACCTTCTTCTTTTGTTGAGGAAGCTTTGTTGTATTCCAGAAAGTTGTATTATGGAGAGGAGGGATGTTCGTTGTTGGGCCTTAGCTTCAAAGACTTTTTGTTTTGTGCAAGTCTTTTTCTTGTCTTGTTAATCTCTCTCCCTCTTCTTCTATGGGGGTTTCTGAGAAAGGTGAAAATCTCATAGAAGGTTGTGTTTTGCTTTGACCCATCCTTCACGGAAGAGATGATGCCTTAGATATTGTGTTGAAGAATGTGCCTACCTTGGTGGGGCCTTAGAGGATCTTGATTACGTTCTCTATTGCTGCAAGGTGGCCTACGATGTTTGGAGTCAGTTCCTTGCAGAGTTTGAACTTGCTCTTGCTGGGTAGAGGGATTGGAGGGAGATGATCGTGATGTTTAAGGATTGGAGGGAGATAACCATTGGCAACACATGATGTAATAGTTTACTTTTTCATATATCAATGCAAAGTATCTGTTTCTTATAAAAAAAACGTGGAGTTTATTCTTTGTCCCCTTTTGTGAGAAATGGAAGTTTTTGTGGCAATCCAACATATGCACTATTTTGTGGGGACTTTGAAGAGAGAGAAACCATAAAGTCTTTCGAAGGATAGAGTGATCTCCCTGTGATATTTGGTTTCTTATTAGATTTTATATTTCTCTTTGAATTTTGGTAGTGAAGGTTTTTTTTAAAAAAATTCTCTAGGCCTTAATTTGCTTGATTTGATGGAGGCCTATCTTGCAGGTTTCCTCCTTTTGTGAGATCACTTTTTTATGTCCTTGTATTTTTTCATTTCTTCTCCATGAAAGCTCAATTTCTATATAAAAATACAAGGACCATTGTGATTACAAATTTGATCTTCTAAACATATAAGGATTAAACTGACTCAAACATAGTTGTTAACCCTAAAAGAGGATTGGTTTCTGGAGGGTTACTAGGGGTTGAATTAATGATTTGGATCCATAAGGGCTTGTTCTCTCTAAGCGGGTAATAGAGGATCTGTACCAAATTCTATATGGATATCAGGGTAATTTTCTTTATCTTTTGTTACTCTGGCTCTTAATAGATATTGTTGAATTATGTCGAAGGAGAGGTCCTTCTACAATCACCATTTAGTGGTTGGAAAATTATTTTTAAAATAATCCATGAGAGTCTTAAAATTTAAGATTTTATTGGGCATCTTATTTATAGCACAAATGTCTACTTTTTCTTTCAACGATCTCATTTCTCTTTCTAAAATTTTCCCAAAAAAGTTCAATCAAAATACTATGTTCTATTATCATGGTGTAAAATGCAAATTTTGGTTTGAATTTGAGTTCAATCATATTGTAAAAGTTTTTAAAATATCCTTTCACCTCCTTTTTTTTTCTCCATATTTCTTGTATGCCTTTAAAACTTTCTCCATTGCAATACAGTTCTTCATGACAGAGCCTTTAGCTTGCTCACCCTCCAACCTCCCGAAATATCCTCCCAGTAAGGAGATGGATGCTAGAAAACGGGATGATGAAGCTCGGAGGTATGAATGCCTTGATTTCAGTTTCTGCCCAATAAATGCCTGATTCTTTTTTTATAACTATTGAGATACTTGCGTAAGCTATTTTCATGAGGTTGATATCATTTCCCTAACGGATCTTTTTATCATTTTAAAGATTTGGCCGTTATAATACTATTATACAAATGTCTAGTTATAATGGTAAAGAAGCTTCAGATGTCTTATCTGTTTTTAGTTTTGGTTAACTTTACAAATACTGGCTGAATTTTATTTAATTCTTGAAGTTTATAGGGTTTGAGTTATGTTAATTGAATTTTTAATTTTGGGATTTGTTACCGTGGAAGAGGAGCTGATGATACCTATCTTAATTTAAAAATATCATGTCGAGGACTGTGTTCATTTATTATTTTTTTGATAAGATATGGTGTTTAAACCATCATGGGTTGACTTAGTGGTGAAAAAAGGTTATGGGGATCCAAGAAGTTATGAATACAATCCATGGTATAATAAGAGGTTATGAATACAATCCATGTTCATTTATTATTCTTTAGTTTTTGATACTATACCTTTACTCAAATGTTGTTGTAGTATCTCATTGAACTAATAAAGGATGATTTCATACGATATAATAACAGGTGGCAGAAGAGCAAGTGGGGTAACAAATTTGGTAGGATGGGTTGGTAGAAAACATTTTAAACTAATTTTTGTGGCAGTTTGCAAATTAACTTCATTAAGTTAGAATGTTGAGTTTCTCCTCCAACACATACGTGGGCACTAGGCGGATCAAGTGTTTGAAACATCAGAACTGAGTATAAATTGTGTGCACAAGTTATGAAAAAAAGTTTAAAAAGAGGACCTAAAGCTAAGATATCCTTACAAACCGAACTGATCATCTAACAAAATGGAATTCAACTAAACTGAGTTACTGACCATTCAAACCAAAATAGAGTTCGGTCTAGAAATTTTCGACCAAATTTTGTCGATCTCTATTGACCGAACGGACTCTTGCCAACACCTTTCCATTTAGTTATGTTAATAAGCAAGCAGTCCATTTTATAGCTTTATCTACTGGTGCTGTGACTAAAATGAGAAAAAGGAAATCAAATTTGAAGGTTGAATTGCTGGAGAGAATGTGTCCTGGGTTGATTACTTGTGTGGCATTTAAACATCATTGTCCTTAAATTCTGTTTAGTTGCATAAATTTTGCCACTGTGAGGGTCTATTGGTGTTTTTGTTGAGCATCATTCTTAACTGGTTTTGCAGACTAAGAGCAGCTAGTAAAGCTCAGGGAAATGGCGTAAAGAAAACTCGCACACGTGTTAGGGCTATTCCAGCACCCGAAGCCAATGCCGAAATACAAACAAACATCGACGTAAATATTAATTTGCCAAGTTCAAAATCTTTGACCAGCTAGACAACTAATAATACATTATTTCATTTCTCCTTAGATTTTAGTGTTTAATTGTTTGAAATTGCTGCATCTTGAAACAGAGAAGACGTTTAATTACACATGCAAATGCAAAGAGCAAAAGCGAAAAGTTCCCCCCGCCACACCAGGATGGAGCGCTTGGCTTTACGCTAGGATATTCCCGTCACATCGACCCATCCGGTGTTCCTCCCGACATACCATTCAGCTCAACGCTGTTCACTTACTCTAAGGAGCCAATCCAAGCCTGGTCTGGTCCACTGGTTCCTGGTGCTGGCACTGAGGCTCCTTCTAGGCACAAGAAGAATGTGGGAGGTAAAGGCAAGAAGATCATGGTCTAAAATTTTGATAAGATTGTGATTGCACTGCCTGTTTGCTTATAGGAGTGTCACCAAATTCTTCCCACTGTTCATCCAAAACATTGCTAATCAATCAGCCTGGCCTGCTCTCGGCTGCAAAGATCATGAATTTTAAGGTCTGAGAGGTCGGCTGGCATCGATTTTTTGGTATCCATAGTTGCTTTGATCTAATTTTTCCTCCCTCAAAAAGGGTATGGAGATTTTATTGATAAGTTTGCTTTCAAGTGATGAGAAATTTAACAAAGTTATGTATATGTTGATTTGTTCTATCCCAAATTTTCCTTGTTGAAGTTATAGTGAGACATTTTACACAATAGTGACCAAGAGAGTAAAAAATCATTCTTAGCCTTTGAATAATCTGTTTTTGGTTCTGCCTTTTACCATGAAATTGAATTTCAAGTACCTCCACTATAATATTTATCTCAGTTTCTAACTTTTTATTATAATTTTTCTCCTTTAAAAAAAAAAGTTTTATAACTTTTTCTCCTTAAACATGTCTGATAGTTCGAGATAGGTTTTTGTTTAGAAACTGTTAATGTTTTCTGCTAATTTTAGAATGATTGCCTGAGAATTCTTTTCACTAAATCATGAACTTTATCATCAAAATTATGTAACAATGAAGGTAAGAAAAAAGAGAGTATTTAAAGTAGTTTTCAGACATGAACTTAGGCATTACTAAAAAAATTAATGGGCATAAGTCTGATATAATCTTTATATTTGCCTGAAATAAGAGAGTATTTGTTCTTTCAACTTTTAGAAGTGTTCAAAGTCTAATACCAACTAAAAAATTATTGAATTAAAAAACAATCTTAAGAAACACTAGAAATAATATTAATAACCTTGTGCAACATTAAACTCTACTAAGATTTAAGAGAAAAGGTCAAGCATCATACTCCAACAACATGATGAAGGTATTCCTTAATAACTTAAAGGGTTAATGGATGTTAGTTGATTCATTGTAATTCAATTTAATTCCATGATCGTAAATTCGATCTTGCAAATTAATATTTGACTCTTACTTTATTGAGAGTAGTAATACTCTGTTTAGGTTTTGTGATTCCTTTTTCCAATTAGCCTCTAATCAACACTTGTACTAAGCCATAAATCCTAAATCATAAGCTCTAAGAACCTGTGCACATGTGATTTAAAGCTTGGCTGTTCAGTTTTTTTTCATTAAGAAAAAAAAAAAAAACATTTGAGGACAAATATAGAATGATTATGAATGAATAACAATGGTCTTTAAACATATGATTTATATTTCTGACAGATTTTGTCTGATTGTTTAGTGTTCTATTGATAGGGTCAGCAGTTTGGTCATAAACCTACATGGTCCAACCTAGCATCTTTTGTACTATTAGGTAAAGAAAAGGGCCCTGAACTGGGAAAAAAAAACCTAATTTATTCGGCTATTATCTATACTTGATAAATATAAATTTATAAGATATGGACACATGATTATCATTATATTAAGATATATCGAACAGGTCGGTGTGATGATTTCATTATTTGATAGAAATACAGTTCAAACCTTATAATTATCAGTTCGATTCCTAAAAACTTTGTAGAGTTCATGGAAACATGACTCTCATTTATTCGAGAATAGTTATTCTCTTTGTAGGGTTCGTGAATTTTTTTTTTTTTTTGAGATAAAACTCGGTTTCATTAGTCAACGGAAGTGCCCAACGGGCTACAAAGATGAAAATCTCTATTAACACGGGAGATCACCCAACTAGGAGGACTCAATGTCCACACAACAATGCCAAGATTATTCAAAGTGAAAACCGACAAGTCATGAGCAACTCTATTTGTTGACCGATATACAAAGCGAAATCCAACCACGTTCATAGTACGAAAAGCTGCACACAGTTCGTCAAAAAGAACCCCTTAAGGAGCCAACCGCAACGATTGAGAAGCAATAGCATCGACGATCCCCTTGCAATCAGTCTCGATCCATATAGGTCCCAACTACATCTCAGATGCCACCCGAACACCGACCAGCAACGCATGCAATTCTGCAGCCAATAGGTCCAAGCAATCAGAAAAAAAATTCAGCTACAACAAAGATCAGGTTCCTTTAAGGTTTGTGGATTTACTTGTACTAAAAGAAAACATTAAAAAAAAAAAAATTAACTTTTATATTTTAAAATGCCTGATTTTAGTTTTTTGTATTTTCAAGTAACTCATAAAATTACTCTTTATTGACATAAAAAAAACACTCTTTATCATGAGTTTATATTTACTTTTTAAAAACTAAATTAATCTCTATTAATTTTATCTCTCTCTAAACATATTTCCGTTATGTCTTTTTTAGAATGAAATTACCGCTATTTATTTATCATTTTGGGCGTATTTGGTAGAGGTGAATTAACTTAACATCTCTAATCCTTATTTGTTCCGCCAAGTGGCTAATTTGAATTAAATTAAGTTAGATATGAACAGTGATTGACTATCAATCCTTATTTGGCAGAGGTATTAATTTAATTCGAATTAAATTAAGTCGGATATGAATAATAAGTGACAAACAAAGATTAACAGTCATTCACTGTTTATATCCAACTTAATTTAATCTAGATTAAGTTAACACTTGATTATGTTTAATGTGTGACCATTAAAAAAAAAAAAAAAAAAAAAAAAAAAAAAAACTTTTTGAAATCACTAAATAAAATCTTTCGGTGTCATAGACTGGTTTGCCTAAGCAAGCCACGTGGTCAATGACTTGTTGAAAAGTAGAGCCGTGATTATCGAACCAAACTCAACAACTTTAGATTATTTCATAAAGCAAAAGAGTGGATGGAAATCATTTCACTTCTCGTTTAGAATCTTCTCGATACCTTTTTTTCTAAGAGGGAAAAAATCCATTTATTCGTTGAAATTTCTTGGTTTTTTTTTTTTTTGAATTCGAAATTTATAGGTTTAATATGTTAATATAATAAAAAAGTCTTTACGTTTGATTCACTTATAAACTACCAAAAGGGTGAGTGATCTGATGACTTTATTATTTGGTGAAAATCTGATTACGAGTTAGATTTTTGAAATCGATATTTAGCTCTCAATTATTTGAGAGCGATTGTACCCTCTTTAAAGGGTTTGTGATCTCTCCTATCCCAACTTTGTATTCAAAAAAAAAAACTTCAAACAAACATCAAGAAGATGTTATAACAAGGGAGAAAAATGAACAAAGAAGCCGCGCCAATAAACTATACAAACAGAATTAGCTAAGCAACTAAGAAATATTGAAACAAAAATCAATTTGAGTAAGTATTCAAATAAGTATTCAAGTGCATTTCCTAACAACAGTACACTACATTATAGTTCGATATGGACATCTATATAGACATGCATTCGAATATGAACAAGACTTATTAAATTCTATGTAAATGAGAGTGAGTGAATATATGAGTGTTGATGTAAAATGAGTTCGATCGTAAATGTGATTGTAATATTTTTATCATATAGTGGAAGTTTTTTCTGTCCGTGGTTTTTTCTCCAATTGAGAGTTTTTCCACGTAAATTCTTGGGTTACTTTTTTATTTTTTTCTTTTAAATTTTTCAGTTATTTTCTACGCATTGAATCTTACGTATGTGTGAATCGATCCTCTCGAAACACCTTTAGTCCAAGAGTTTTGAAAATCGATTAGGATCGGAGACAAAGCTTCATCTTGTTGAGGTTGTCATCGTGCATCAAAGAAGTGCTGGCGAGTTGAGGGAGTTGTGCTTAGCTGCCCAAAGGTAAGTTTGTATATTAGATTTAAATTTTGAGCATGTGTGTTGTATGTGTAAAATTGTGCTACGAATATAACAAAATCAATTAAAATCTTAAGGAATAATGATATTGATTAAAAAAATAATAAAAAATCTTAACTATTACACATGAATTAATTAATATTTCTTCAATTTAACATATTTTTAAATGTTGAAAATCATTTATAGTGATCAACACACTATTATAATTAAATGTTGGAAATCATTTATATGAGGAGTTATTTATCTTTTTGTTCTTTCCTCTATTTTTCTCAACTTATTTGATTAAATTACTTGATAATTCTACTTAGTATTTTTGTATGCTAAGGAAATAATAGGGAACTTTGAGTTGATTGTAAACAACATTAAATAAAAATAGGTATGAATCACTTTACAAATAGTTTAAATTAATTTTTATTTTAAAAAATTAAAATTATCGAGATTGATTCACTTATGAAAGTTTAAAGTATTGTCAATTAATATAATTATTAGTTTAAAACTTTAATTCTATCCATAAATAATAGCTCAATCAATAAAAATTTATACTTTACTATTAATAGATTACAAGTTTAAATCTCTAAACTTCTATTAAAATAATAATAATAATAATACATATGGAGCCCAGCCTCTATTTTTATTTGTTTATCATTATTTCAAATCTTTATTAATTTTGACTTATTAGTCTTTTCCGAATCCACGATTGAATGATGGGTATTAAGAAGTTATCTATAATTAATGTAGTTTGATTTAAATATGTTCTCTAAAAATGATGAAAATTGAGACAACTATTCTAAACACTTTATTACTATTATTATTTTGATTTCAACGAGAGGGCGTGAGATTGAATCCCCAAAGAAACAAACTATTTAAGAAAATTATCTTCAAAACGAAACCCTTTTATATTTATATTTTATTTTAAAAAGAAATACTTGATAACTCTTTGATTGTTTTTTCTAAAAATCAACTCTTTCATTTTTTATTCTCAATCTTTAAGAAACATGCGTAGCTGATTTCAAAAAAAAAAGAAGAAGAAGAACCATGCGTAGCATTTTTTTTTAATAAAAACAATCACATTAAAAATATATTTCTAAAAATCTATTTTAATTTTAAAGATTTAAAAAAAAAAATCAAGATAAGATATTTTTTTATATTCCAAATTTGACCAAGACTCTATTAGTGCTCTAAAATAATGAAAATTCAGACCAATTGATAAAGTTTACTTTAAAAAATAAAAAATTTAAGTAAAAAATCTTAAATTATTCTTACATATGATACATATTTTTAGTGTAACTAAATTTTTATTTAGTCTTTATATTCTAAATTATATGTTTTTATCTTTGATATTTTAAATAATATTTCATTTTAGTTATCGGAGAAACATATGCAATTAGGAGTGTTTGTTTGTTGAATTTATGAAGGATTTAGAAATAAGTATTTATTGACTACTTCTAAAAAAATCATATCCAAACGAGTTATAACTACTCAAAATAACTTTTCATTTATGACCTTATTTTTAATCATTCATTTATAACTACTCAAAATAATTTTACCACTAATTTTTAATCATTCATTTTTAGCTACTTAAGATAACTCATCATTTCAAATTCACATCCAAATATGTTATTATCTCTACCTCCTCTGCAAAAAAAAAAAAAAAAAATCATGCAATCGATTTTTTTTTTTGTCTAATTCTTTTATAAAAAATTACATCCAAACGAGTTATTACAAAACCTCAATTTTATAACTATTCAAAATAACTTTTCATACTAATTCTTCACCCAAAACACCTCATCTTAACACCTTTCTTAATGACCTAAAGAAATGTTGACTAATATATGTAATTATTAAACTAATATTAAATTCTAATAGGTTAGCTAATTAAATT
This sequence comes from Sechiopsis laciniata, assembly GCA_037833695.1. Lineage (NCBI taxonomy): Eukaryota > Viridiplantae > Streptophyta > Magnoliopsida > Cucurbitales > Cucurbitaceae > Sechiopsis > Sechiopsis laciniata. Next base: position 1,086,875 of record JBBMKA010000009.1, on the reverse strand, counting down.
ATTTTGATTTTGACTTTAATTTTATTTTTAAGATAATATAAGCAAAAGAAAAATTGAAGCACACAAGGACCCAAATTTAGTATTATTTGAAAATGTGAGCAGTAAAGGTTTTTAATTTTGAAATATATGGATCTAATAAAATTTTCTAAAATTAATATTCTGAAGTCTAAAATGTGAAAGTACTCTTTTTACAAGAAAAGAGATAAGAAACGAATTATGGATGATATTCAAAGAGATATTTTATTTACTAATTAAATAAGAATAATATATATATACATTATTCTTATTTAATTAGTTTCATTCGAAAGTTGGTTTTTCTTAAGCATGTATCATTTTGTTGAAATTGTCGCCTGTCTTATTAACGTGGCCAACCTTTTGTGTTTATTTTATTTTGTTTTGTTTTGTTTTTAAGAATATGCCCGCCTACTAATTTCGTCATCGTGTGCTCCATTATTAATATTTAAGAAAATCCGACAATTTCCAAACAAAAATAGAGAAAAAAACCGTGCGCTTATAAAATTTAGAAATAAGGTAGGACGGTTAGAAAAAATAAATATACTTATATATATCTATATATATATATTGAAATAACTCAAAAAAAAAAAGAAGGAGTAATATTGAATACATACTAAATTACCATTCTGATTTTCATAACTTTGGCATTTTCATAACTTTGGCATACTTTCAATTTTGGTATCAACTCTGTAAAAGTTTTTTTTTAAACACTTTAAAAGTTTTAATTTCCGTATCAACCATGATTGTGATTTTTAAATATTAGGTATAAAATTAAATTGACATAATATATACTTACAACTAAGAGGTTATGATTTTATTCTCAAAAACTGATTTTAAATTTCAACTAAAAATAAATTTAAAATGTTATGAAAATAATTCTAACAAATAAACATTTGGCTCAAAAAGAAAAGACCGGAAATAGTTTACTCTTATCTATACTTCATTTAGATTTTGAAATATATTCCCATAAATTTAAATTTATCTAAAAAGTATTTAAACTCAATAATTTTATATTACAAATGAAAATAAATAGTTTCATTATTGTTAGACAATTGATATATTATGTTATTAAAATCTAAATAAATGTATGTCCATCTAACATAAAAATTTCTACGGTATGCAATTTTCATTTGAGGTTTTTTGGTCATAATAATCTTTATAATATTTCAATGAAAAAGATGAAATTCAAAGTATTAGTGATAAGGAAGATGGAATATAAGATATTTTAGAATTCCATCTTGGAATTCAAGATAGAGTTTATCTCATGTGCATTTGGGAAACTCTGTTTTTTTTTTTTTTTTTTATAATTTAGACAAATGATAGAAAAGCACATTTCAAAGAGACATAAAGATATGGAATCTCCAATGAAAAACAAAAAGTACAAAGTGTGATAGGGAAAACTTTGGTACATTTTTAATTTATCATTTGAAAAGTATGCTCAGTCTTAGTCTTGTAGGTCACTCCCTACAATGAAAATTGGAATCCCTTTTTTTTTTTAGTACTTTAAATTTTTCCAGTTTTTTTCCCTTCTTCAAAATTTCCAGCTAATAAACAGATGTGTTTTTTTAAAAGATCTTTGTTATACTTTTTTTTAATTAAAAAAAAAAAAAAACAATAATGTGGTTGACCACCAATTGTCCCAAATTTCAATTAGCAAGAGGATGTTCCCATGAATATTGTATACTTATTTTTAAGTGGTCATAAATTTAAATTTACATTAAAATAAACGTAGTTCAATTGGTATACTGAATGTCCTAACAACTATGAGCTTGTGATTCGAGTCACCCAACTTCTTTGTATACTAAAAAAAAATAATAATAATAAAATGAAATCTACAATCTTCATATAACTTTTACATACAATTTTAAGATGTTTTAGAAAATTATAAACAATCATATAATAAGTATTTATACATTTACAAATAAAATTTGACATCCAACCAAAGTAATAGGTACATAAGTTGTGGATCATAGTTCGAATCTCCACTTCCTTGTTGTGAGGATTCCACATCAGAAGACCTTCAAGCAATATATAAGATAGGTAGACTATTCATTTCATCATTAATGATTTGAGATGGATGGTCACATTATCTAATATGATATGATAGCTAATTAAGCTTAAACGGATATTCGATTGAGGAGACGATCTCATGTCGAATAAATCATCAAGTTTGAACTACAAGTGTAAAGTAAGGTTTCAATTTTGTGTCTAATATCTTCTTTTCAAATTTTAATTTTATGTATATCGTCCATTAACTTATTCAATATTTTTCTAAAATTTAAGTAATACAAAATTAAAATTAATTTCAATTAATAAAAGACAATGTTTTTTACTTGTAAGTTGACAAGATAGAGATCAGTAAATATTATTTATTAAATTTATTAGTAAATTTGCTGAGAGTAATTTTAAGATTTATTATACTAGACTAAAATGAAATAAAGCTTCTTTTTTTTTTTTTTTTTGTCGGAAAATGAAACAAAACTTAAAATACAAGAACAAAACGAACTTTAAATTTTAAAAAATGAAGAAAAAGTAACTTTCATCATGTATATGTATTATATTTCCAAAAAAAAAGTATATGTAGTCAGAAAAATAATATATGGTAGATCAATTAATTTTTAAATAACTACAATATTGAATTTATTCAAATTTATTACACTCTTAAAATTTAATGACCATAGATCTAACTATAAGAATTAAACAGCAACTTAATCTAAACCTTATGAAAAAAAATGTGAAACACACGTGATTAGCAATTATTTTGTTAAAAAATTATGAATAATTTGAATACGATGAAAGAATTTTCACTAATTAATAATAATTGAGATGTAATTCAAATTCATCTGTTTTCAAAAAAAAAAAAAACAAAAAAAAAATTCAAATTCATCATCTACTAATCGGACAAACATTTATTTTGATTTGATATATTTATTAGTAATACTAATAAAAAAGTTGGTGGCATGATGATACTATTAGATTTTTTTTCCCTCAATTATTGAACCAAGCACCGCCTTGTAAAAGCCATATTTTATTTATCATTTTCTTAAGAAAGCTATTTATCAACCATTAAGAACCACAGGTTTTGCAACTAAAATAATAATAATAAATCAATAAAAATTTAACTAAATAGTTTGAAGTTTGTATTTATAATTAAAAAGTTAGGTGTTTAAAATCTCCCCACAAAATATAGTTGAATTCAACAATTTAAAAAAATAAAAATAAAAATAAAAATAAAAGTTAGAATGTTGAAGATTAAAAAATGAAGAGTATCACATGGTTGTATATCAACATAATATTAAAATATTAATTTTTAATATAAAAGTCTTAAAAATAAGATTAATTACTCTTTATTTGTTAAATCAAAATATGACTGCCACCATTTCAATTTTAATTTTTGGACTTTTTGTTTTTAGGATAGATGTCGTAAAAGATGCTATTTTGAAAAATAGTCCAAAGAAATTTTGTTTGCAGGGGTAAATTATTTTTCTCATCTTTCTTCTTGTACATGCATTCCATAACTATTTTTAAGATTGAATGATTTAAATTTATAAGCTCTTAATAAAAAATAAAAAATATATTATATATATTCATTATTATTTTGTTCAATTAATTTTAATATCGACAATACAATAGCATCTTAGTGTATTAATTTTGACTTCGAATTTATTAATTTTAAATGGGTTAGACGAGAGCTAACACGTTAACTCATAATTTTTTGCTCGCTTTCTAGCAATGGAGAAAGAAAAACATCATTAGATGGAAGAATTACGAAATTTTATCTCAGAGAGATTTTGCTATGGTTGTTAGTTTTGGTTTCAATTCTAAATAATAATAGTAATAATCACTAAATTTATTAATCAAATCTACTCATCCACTATTGTACTAAAAAAATTAATAAAAAAAAGATTTATAAACATATGTGTAAAAGATCCAAAAAAAAAAAAAAAAAACTTTTAGGTCGGATCCGTGATTCGACCAGCAAACTAAACAAAGTTTGATAAATCCATTCATGTGATTTCCCAGCTATCTGGCTTTTGAAAATTTCATCACAGATTTGACTCTACCATCACCCATTAACTTTTTGCCAGGTAGACCCTTATAATTACTTTATTAAAATACCTTTACATTTTGTTTTTATTCTTATTTTTTTTACACAAATTCAGGATTCATCCAATTTCATTCTAACACATTTAAAAATTATTTCTTTAGATCTTCATGCTTCAATTTAAAACAAAACTTTTAGGTCACTTATTTTTAAAATTGATTATGTTCTTACACTGATAAAATTTTGTGTACTAGGAATATGTTTAAAATATGTTTCTGAAAATGCTTAAATTAAAAGTTAATTCTAATCGAAAGAAATTTAATTGATTAAACTATTTTAATGTTTATTTTTGTTATAAAAAAAAAACCTTGAGAAATGAGAACTAACCTCCAATCTTTTAATCGATAATGTCAGCTTTAACTAATCACGTTATATTTAGGTTGAGAATATATATTTTAATCAAATGACTTGCGAGAAAATTTACAATTCTTTAGGCCATGTTTGATAATATTTTATTTTTAGTTTTTAAAATTTAAGCTTAAAATAATTATCTTACCATATATGTTTTATTCTTTTACTTGCATATCTACCTCTTACTTATATTTTTAGAAATCAAATCATAATTTAGAAACAAAAAAAAAAGTAGTTTTAAAAAAATTATTTTATTTTTAAAATTTGTTTAGTATTCACCTCTTTTCTTAAGGAAATATGAAAACATTGTAAGAAATATGTAACACATGGTAGAAAATTTGAGTAAAAATAAATTTAAATTTCAAAAATCAAAAATCAAAA
>JBBMKA010000009.1:1071128-1081923 GCA_037833695.1 Sechiopsis laciniata | reverse complement strand
CATTGTAAGAAATATGTAACACATGGTAGAAAATTTGAGTAAAAATAAATTTAAATTTCAAAAATCAAAAATCAAAAAATAAAAAATAAGATAGTTATCAAATAGAACTTTAATTTTATAGTTTTGTTAGTGTCACTTTTTTCCTTTTTTTTTGAGAATTGTAAGTAGTGTCACTCGTAATAAGCAAGCCAAATGTATAGGCTTCGCTTGATAACCATTTTATTTTTTATTTTTTGTTTTTAAAATTTAAGTTTATTTTTATTCAAATTTCGTACAATGTACTCTACCTTTGTTACAATGCATCCATACTTTCTTAAGAAAATAGGTGAATGTTAATCAAATTTAAAAAACAAAAACAGATTTTATGAACCTACACTTTTGTTTTTAAATTATTATTTAGTTTTTACAAATATAGATAAGGTGTAAATATCCAAATAAGAAAAAATATATGGTAAGATAATTGTAGTAGAGTTAAATTTCAAAAATCGAACCGAGCCATAATTATCCTAATTGAAAATATGTTGAAGGTTCAAAGTAGAAAACTTTAAGAAAACAATATTATTTTTCAAATTGTAAGAAATAGTTTTTTTTTCTTTTTCTTTTAAAAGAAAAAAAAATATATATGAATGATCAGTTTAGGGGGAGGGTTTTGGTAGGATGAAACCGGACCTACAATATGAAAATCGTGGAAGTTAAAGAAAGTACAACTCTTGTGGGGCCTTTAGATGTGATCACATGTCTTGATTCCAACTAGTGTACCATAGTATTAAATATCCGTGACGTTCATATTTATATTCTTTAATATGTTTTATATCAATTAATAATTCTATGATGAACTGAAAAAGAAAGGTTATATTATAGGTTTCGTTACCTATTGTTTATTTGACTTTTCTAATATAGATTTCGAAAGTTTATTTTTTTCCTTTTTTTTTAATATAAATTGTGAGTAAAATATCACAAATCTTACATAAATGATACTACTTGCTCTCAAATAAATGTGAATTAAATGTTGATTTTCTGAATTAAATTTGTGATTGTGATGTACAAACGCATAATAGGACTTTAAACTTTATAATGATTATAACAATTTAATGATAGCTCAATTTTGCACTACGGTCACAGGTTAATCTTGAAAATATATATTCAATTCTAATTTGATTGAGAGTAGTGATATCTTCGATATATGATTATGGTCTACTTCTCTTAATTTGTACTAAAAAATACTAATAATAATGATAATAATGTAATGATTTAAAGTATTTGATTATAATCGAGAGGTTATATATATATATATATATATATTATAATCTAATGGTCGTGAGAATTTTCTTATCAAAATAAAAGTCTATAGAATTGTATGTTTAACAAGCCATAAAATTTGAATTTAATGGATCTGTTAATTTATAATTAAAGAAAAAGTCAAATAGGCATTTAAAACATATTAGACGCATAATTTAAAATTTCACACAAAATTTAAGGGCCTATTTTACTTTATTTTTTTTAGAGTTTAAAAACTATATTTCAAACATAATTGGAAGTTTTTTCTTAACCAAAAAACACAATTCAAAGTTAAACTTGATTGGATAATTAAGAAATTACGAATCATGCTGAATTCAAAAATAAAAATTGTTGAACATTCTTATTTTCACATTTGAGAGACCAAACATTAGTCTAAAAACTAATTAGACGTATTAATAAGCTTCTTAAAAACGTTTGTAGACTAATGTTAAAAAGTTAAAAAGTTTACGAAACAACCTATGTAACCAACTCTCTTAAAAATATAGTAAAAAAAACTCTTAAAAATGTTTTCATCAAATTAGAACACTCATCTTTGTTGAACCTTATGATTTATACTCTTATAACATCTTATCTAACTTAATAATCACAACATTTATTGAAAAAGACGGTGGTCTAATGATTTCGTTGTTTGGTGAAAATCAACTCCAAGGTCACGAGTTCGATCTCGAAAATTGTTATATAACTCTTATTTATTTGAGAATACTCTCCCAATCTCTACTAAAAAAATTACGAATTTTAGTTTAAAAAAAAATTATTTAAAGAAAAAATAATAATGAATGTCCAAAATTAAACTATAAATAAAATATTTCAAATAAAAATGTTATAATTAAAATAGATAACCAAAAAAGTTGCTAACTATACCAAATTCCTTTAAATTTATGATAAACATTAATTTTGTGATAATCCAATATTATTTCCAAAAAACAAAAGAAAAATTGATAAACGAATGTTATAAAGTCATTGTTTTGTAATAATAATGAAAATGCACGTCATTCATTTTCTAAAAAAATAATTGTAGCCAAATTGTGGTCAAAATTTATTTACTCTTTATGTAAGATCAACGGCCGCGATAAGTGAAGTGTATAATATTATGGAAAAGAGAGACGTAGTATATAAAAACTCATGTTCCAATCATGTCCTCTCTCTGTCTACCATTCTGTTCCACACTATTCTCTCCCTGTTTCTCTCTCTAAAAAGTTGTTTTGTTTCTCGTCGTCTCATTTTCTCAAATCTTTCCCGATTTTTCATAAACACAACGCCTTTTTATCTCTTCCTTTGTCAATTCCATTTGAACAACAGTAGGTTTCTGGCCACAATTTCGTTCTGAATCGTTTTTTAAGTTTTCAGGCTCTTGATTCTCTACGAGACGCCGTGTTTTGATTGATTACAAGAGCTGGAAGTTGCTTTTTGATTCATCGGAATTCGAAATTTGGATTTCATCTGTGTTTGAATTCGCTCTCTGAATCTTGGCTGCTCGGTTGAATCGACGGAGATTTTGGATCTTTGGCGTTCGTCTATGTCGATTTGAGGTGCGTTGGTGAGTATTTGATTGTTTTTTGAATTTCTGTAATCATTTCATGCATGAGAGTTATTGGTGTGTTTTTATCCGTTTTCAAGTTGCTGAGAGAATAGAGTCGATTTGTTTATATGCAATTAACTACGGGATCTGTGCGGATTTGTTTTTGAATGTTCTAGGCTCAGTATTCAATAAATGTCTCATTAGGATTAAATTTATGTTTGATCCAATTTAAACAGTTGATTTAAATGCTGTTGTTATGCAGGGAGTTCGTTGTTAATGAGAATGGATAGTCGTTTGGATGGACAGTTCAGAGACAGAATCTGTGCAATAAAGGAAAGTGGGAATATTTTGATTTTGGAACATTTTTCTTTTTGCTTTCTGGGCTAATTGATTCTTCCATCGAAGAGGCTGATAAGATGGTACCTGTTTTGAGCTATGTTGCGTCAAAGTGGCAAGCGTTGTCCACTTCTGATCATGCCTCTGTGGTTTCCATTAACTTATTTGTAGCTCTTTTATGTGCTTGTATTGTGATTGGCCATCTTCTCGAGGAGACCCGGTGGTTGAATGAGTCGATCACTGCCCTCCTAATTGTGAGTTTGTTATTCTCATCTTATGTCTATCTGAACATCCATCTCAAAATCAATTGGTAATGAGAGAAGTAATCCATCTTTCTTATAAATTGTTATGTGATTGAGATTTCCATTTTTTCAATATGGAATAATTGTGGGATCCTAACATGCCTCCTCAAGATGATGCATTTTTTGTTTTCACCTATCTTGAATCGGATTACAATTTCATTTTATTGGACCAAATGCCCGTTTGGGTTTAATGGGCTATGATACCATATTAGATAGTGTGGATGTCCATCTCAAAACCAATTGACGATGAGAGGAGTAGTCCACATTTCTTATAAATTGTTATGAGATCTCCATTTTTTGAATGTGGGACGAATGTGGGATCCTAACATTTTGATCGTAAAAAGTGTAAATAAGAAAAAGGGAAAATAGAAGATTATCTTTGATATCATAGATCTTGATTGTGTAAATGTAAATTACCGTTTTTAACTTTTTGTTTCAGGGTCTGTTTACTGGAGTCGTCATTTTACTGGTCAGTGGTGGTAAAAGTTCGCATCTATTGCTCTTTAGCGAAGACGTGTTCTTTATTTATCTTCTGCCACCTATCATATTCAATGCTGGGTAAAGTTTCTACACCATAGGATTCATAATGTGTGGAACAATCTTATATTGGTGCTTATTTTGTATGCAATGGGTGACTTGTTTTTTTTATGCATGATTGTTGATGATACGTATATTTGTTCTGTATGTGTAGCTTTGTGCTGGTTTATTCATAAAGGATTCAGTTTGTTATTAAACTACTTGTCATTTCTGCTGTGCATGGTAACACAATTTTGATCTGATATGTTGTTTTAGAAGTTTAAGCAAACATATTTCCTTTAGGATGGTTTTGATTTTAGACTATGTATTGTTGTTCTGAATGTGTTTAGCCTAATGAAGTTGTGGTTGTCCTTAGGCTTTTTTCTTCTAACTTCAAGCAGCATATGCGAACTAACTAACTGTTTATGGGTGTTGATATTTGTTGAAACATCGCCAGGGACGGCCTCATTGGCAAAGGTTTGGTGTCTCCAAGGTATGCTCCCTTGGAGGTCCCAAGCTCGAACCGAAGCCTATGAGTGAGTTTAATTGTAAAATCTCTTGTTGTTTCTTGAGTTCAGGCCTTGGGACGGGTGTGAGTGCCCTGGATATGTAGTGGGGTGAAGTACAGATTTCCGGTTATAAAAAAAAAAATTGTTAGAACTCAAATTCTGCATTTTATTGTAAACACTTCCTTCTGAATGCTTTTCTGTAGGGTCTGATTGTGTTATTATCTCGTATTCTAACTGCTTGAGACTTAACTGGATAGAGATACTTCTATATGGTGTCCCTGTACTATGCTGTTTTGTCATTCACTTGTAATCCATTTTTCTGTAATATTCTCGTATCTTTCTGGTTTAGTAGGTTTCCTTTTGTATTGGACAACCAAATTTTTCTGGCCCATTGTATATTCATTTTTATCTTTGAAGAAGTATTTTCCCCAATAAACAACAGCCTTACGTACTCTGGATTTGTGGTAAATCACAATAAACCTCGGTGTAATCTAATCAATTTTTTATTTAACAAAATAGTCATCATCCTTTCCATTTTGTATTCTCTTGCTTGAATTTTTTAATAGGAGGGTTCTACTATTCTTGATTCGGAAAGAGGAACTAAATAAATTTAAATAAAGTTAGATGTATCAAGTGCATAAATTTCATCTGTCTTTCTTGTGATTTTAACGATTTTTCTAATTGTTCCCTTTGTAATAATTCTCAATTAGTGGCGATGTTCTAAATAAAGGCAACTTTTAGTGCATAATTTCATACTACCCCGTGCTAGTGCTCTGTCTTGGCTGATCTCTTCCTTCTGCATCAGGTTTCAAGTGAAAAAGAAGCAGTTTTTTGTTAACTTTATGACAATTATGCTGTTTGGTGCAATTGGTACATTAGTCTCTTGTTCAATCATCTCGTTAGGTATATCTTCTAACTATATTTCTGTTTTTTATTTATATTCTTCCATATGATGATTGCTGCCTAATTTTGGTAATGACTATTGTAAAACAATAATTAAAAAAATTCTTCTCATATTATTTATTTAAGTCGATAATTTTCAATTATTTTTTGCTTGAGCTGATTCTCAATGATGTCTCCAGAATTGGGCCAAATATTTCCACTTAAATTAAAAATTGAACAAAACAATGAGAAAACCTTTTCAGCAATTTTTTAAAAAATTCCTTACGGATACATCATCTTGACTCTCTGCAATGTTTTAGCATCCAATCCGTTTAGTGTTTTTTTATTCTAATTACTTTCTGCAATGTTTAGTTCATATGTTCAACTGAGTTTTACTTGGACTTGACTTTTTTTTTTTGTTTATCACTTATTGTAGTTATCTTTTAGTTTTAGAGTTATCATTAATTGACCTTTCATTGTTCCATGTCAATTGTGGTGCTCGATTCAGGAGCTTATCAGTTCTTTAAGAGAATGGATGTTGGATCACTAGATATTGCTGATATTTTAGGTACACCCTTATTTTTTACCTATATCCTTTCTGTCACCTTTGTAAATTTTCTAGTTTAAGACTCTAATGTCTTAATATTCTATTACAGCAATTGGAGCTATATTTGCTGCAACAGATTCCGTATGCACATTGCAGGTGCGCGATATAGCAATGTTATAGTTTATTTACTTCTATAGTAGTTAGCCTACATGGGCATCCAAAGAAATTAATCTTTATACATTTGATGGTGCAGATATTAAACCAGGATGAAACGCCTTTACTTTACAGTCTAGTATTTGGGGAGGGTGTAGTGAATGATGCTACATCTGTAGTGCTTTTCAATGCAATTCAGAGCTTAGACCTCAGTAAAGTCGATGCAACAGTTGGTTTGCATTTTCTTGGGAGCTTCTTTTATTTGTTTTCGATGAGCACTGTACTCGGAGTGTTTGTAAGTCCTCTCCCTATTCATCAATCTCTCTCTACTGCCTTGTTTGGAACCAAAGTAGTAAATTGTTTATCGTAATATAACATGGAATCACATATATGTTCCATTACAGGTTGGGCTGCTGAGTGCTTATACAATCAAAAAGTTATATTTTGGCAGGTATATCTTTGTAAACTGAAGTCTTAATTTTTTTTGTTCGTTTATATCCTTCTCTTGTGGCATTCAGCATTAGTATGTGACAAATTAGTAACTTGTGGTACTGCAGTTATTATTCATAGAACTTTACATATTTCCCAAGTAAAGTTTCATTTCGTTATCAATAGTTACAAATTTACAATAATACCCACGACTAATCATACTTGTAACTTATAACAGCAAAACTGACGATTAATGTTCCTAAGGGTTTAAATCTGTTATTAATGGTTGATTTTGTATGATATCTCTTTTCACAAGGAATTTGATGGAATGAAGCAACTTTTATTATTTAATTTTCTGATAAATTCAGGCACTCGACAGATCGTGAGGTTGCTCTAATGATACTCATGGCATACCTTTCATATATGCTGGCTGAAGTAAGTAATTTGTATTACTATATCGAACTCTAATGGTTTCAAGATATATTGCCAATGACCATCGTCGTTGTTTTTACTTGGATATTATATGCAGTTGTTAGATTTGAGTGGCATTCTCACTGTATTCTTTTGTGGAATTGTAATGTCACATTATACCTGGCACAATGTGACGGAGAGTTCTAGAGTTACCACCAAGTATGTAATGCTGAACTTTTTGTAATCCTCTCAAATAATACTTGCTACTGGAACTCTTCATTCTCATTAACTAGCACGTTTTTTATCTGGCTATAACAGGCATGCTTTTGCTACCTTATCCTTCATTTCCGAGGCATTTATCTTTGTTTATGTTGGCATGGATGCTTTAGATATCGAGAAGTGGAGCTTTGTTAGTGATAGGTATGTCAAGTTAGTTAAACTGAATGTCTCCAAGGACAACTTCGTTGATTGAGGCTTGGAGTTTTCAAGGCATGCTTCCTTGGAGGTCTCAAGGTCGAGCCCCATGAGTCAGCTTAATTGTAAAATCCCTTGTTGTCTCTCGGGTTTGGGCTCCTGAGTATAGTGGAGCGAAGCTCTGATTTTCTGGTTTCAAAAAAAGAAAAAGTTAGTTAAACTGCGTATTTGTATTAAATATGGTGTTCGCGTATTGTGCTCACTTTTTTTGTTCACCGTTTCAAAATGTACCGTCTTTTACTGTCTTCTTATCGGTTGTTGCAGTCCGGGTACATCTGTTGCTGTGAGCGCAATATTACTAGGCCTGGTTATGGTTGGAAGAGCAGCTTTTGTTTTTCCATTATCATTTTTATCCAACTTAGCTAAAAAATCGGCTTCGGAGAAAATTACCTTCAGGCAACAAGTATGCATTCTATAAAACGGTTCACTACTTCAAACACTTCTTCTCTTATAAGTAATTATGACCCTATCTTTAAATTACTTTCAAATTCTTGCTTTTGTAGGTTATAATTTGGTGGGCTGGTCTCATGAGAGGGGCTGTCTCTATTGCTCTAGCTTATCATCAGGTAGTGTTTGTGGGAAATATTGATTTTCTTGTGCATTTTGTTTCAAATATACGTTCTTGTAACCATGATGCAGAAAAACATTACATTTTAAGGCTGAGTTTTGTGATGACTTTTGATGAGTAATATACTTTTACACACATTTTAAAACTCTGTTTGAAAACTGATTCTGAAGCACCTAGTTAGTGTTTATAACCAACAAATTTCACTTAAAATTATTTTCTGGTGAGGATATGGAGATCCAAAAAGTTATGGGTTCAATTCATGATAATCACCTACATAGGAAATAATTTCTTATGGGCTTTCTCGACATCTAAATATTATAGGATCATTTGGTATATTCCATAAGAATGGTCGAGGTGCATGTAAACTGGTTCGGATGCTCACGGATTTAAAAAAATAAAAGTTTTATTATCTATTATTAGTAACTCTCTTACAATGCAGTTCACCAGAGCAGGGCACACTCAACTGCGGGGGAATGCAATGATGATAACGAGTACCACAACAGTTGTCCTTTTCAGCACGATGGTACGATGCGATGCCGATTAATTTGTTTAGCAAGGGTGCTATCTTAATTTTGGTGTTTTATATGATCATTAAGCCTAAAACATCTGTGGCATTAACCGTATTCTATTGCTCTTGTTGGACAATTTTTCTTATATATATGATCATTGTCTACAGGTGTTTGGGTTATTGACCAAGCCTCTTATAAATTGGTTGTTACCTCCCCTTAAACACTCCAACAGCTTGCTATCGGATCCAGGGACTCCGAAATCATTCTCGGTCCCACTACTCGGAAATCCACAGGATTCAGAGTTGGATCTTGACGGTCCCCACATTACTCGTCCAAGCAGTATCCGTGCACTCCTTGCAACTCCTACGCACACCGTTCATCGCTATTGGCGAAAGTTCGATGATGCCTTCATGCGTCCAATGTTCGGAGGGCGGGGTTTCGTCCCCTTTGTTCCAGGATCGCCAACCGAAGGGAGTCGACACTGAGAATGAAACAACCCCCAGGACGCTCCGTACAATGTAAGATATGTAAATCAATATGGATAAATTACTTCACTTGTCAAGTTTTCGAGCAGCAGACAGGGGTTGGCAGGCAGCGTGCATATCGCATGTTTTTGCTGGGAACAGCGCTGTGTCGATTCCCTCTTGCCTACTGTTTGTTGCCCTTTTATTTTTGGCACAAATCGTCATGATTTGATTTTTTGTTTATGGTGTGATCTTTTATTTAATTTTTTGTTGTTGTTGTAATGACACTGTAGTGCGAGGATAATATGGAAATGGGTTAAATTTTTGTATTTTCATTCTTTTTTAGAAGAAAAATGTGTGAAGTTGAATTGGCCTTGTAGCCCTCTTATGATCTCTTCTTGTTCTTTTTTTTTAATTAGTATTTATAAGTTTGTATGCCATGTACATTAATTGAATCTCCATTATCTATTTCTTATTATTAGTCCATATGGAACATGGTCATGGATAATTTCAGTTCTCATGTTTAATTTGCTTGTTCATATTCTGCATGCAATAGTCTTTGGAAAAGAAAATTTAGGAGCTTGAATTCGATGGATGATTTTCTTGATTGATGTGGTTTTTATGACATCACGAACTTGGTCCAAACAATGAGCCCATTTATAAAAATTTAGAAAAAAAAGAATAAAGAGGTGACATCTTAATATGCATATTTTGAGCAGGGGTGTATTTTTTTTTTTTTTTTTGAGTTAAATTGGGGGAAGGAGATTACAAATACCGATTTCAGGGATTGAACAGTAACCATGGAATGGAAATAGATTAATACCAAATCAGATAATCAATCGCGCCACCGACTCATTCGGTAAGTAGAGGTGTTCATAAAGCTGGAGAACCTAAAGATTCTAGAAAATTTTTATGAGTTTGATTAAGTAGATATTTTATCTTTTAATATTTATTAGAAAATTTAATATATGATCCTAACGATCAAAACAAACTCAACTCAAATATTTGATGATGGGTTCATAATTTCATAAAGTTATTTAGGTTCAATAAACCTACAAACAATTGAGTTAAGTCTACAAAATGTCTAATTTACCAAACTCCACGGGACAAGGCTAGAGAATGACGAGTTTCCTGCGTCAAAATTTTCCTCATTTAGTTTTCTTTTTGTTTTTCTAATTTTAAATAGTTAATTTGAAAATATACATTAATTCTCAATTAGATAGCTAATTATTAAAGAAAATATACATTTGAATAATATTTCTACCAATAAAAAATTATAACTAAAAATTAAATTGAGAAAAAAAAAATTAAAAAGAAGTAAACGGAATGAGGATTGGGAATGGAAAATACATTCTCCGTCCACATCCACGTTTACCACCACTCTATTCAGACAATATCTTGTATGGTTACTCTTAAACATTGTACACAAACCTCCAACAATATCTTGAATAACTTAGTAACTAAAAAAAAGTTTATTAATAATAAGCATTACCCACCCATAATCGTTATCTTCGGTAACATTCTCTTCACTCCCTCCCAAGTTTGGACCAATTTAAAAATTTGGGTTTGCTAATTTTCGAATTTAACATAACCCAATTTATAGATATTTTTTGTTAATAAAAGTGAACTTCCAAACTTGAACCTATGAAGAGCATGAAACAAACCAGCATCACAACCAACAGCAATTAAGCATCTTTAATAATATTCGAAATTATTTAATATATATTGATTTGATTCTGGTTGAATCAAACCAAAATTACATCAACCTACAAACCGAACCAAAAATTTCAAATTGATTTAAATTTAACCCAATCCAATTCTTACGATTTTAATTGAATAGTCCAAGTTCATCGGTTATCAATTCTTTTGTAACCCTG
>JBBMKA010000009.1:1040931-1060788 GCA_037833695.1 Sechiopsis laciniata | reverse complement strand
TTGATATATTTTTATCTCAATGCACAATCCAAAACTTATCTCTTACTTAAAATTCCAGGAAATCCAACTTTAATGACTGATTTAATAATTATTTTATTTTTGTTTTTTTAAATTTTTTACATGTCTAGTGACATTACACAAGTGCTAGATAGTCATGCATAAAAATAAAATAAAAAATCAAATGGAGTCATTGTAATTCAAATGCAAACGTAGTTTTACTAAAAAACAAAAGTTTAGTATATTTTAAATTTCACGAAATTTTATAAGATTAGTCAAATTTAAAAACAATTATAAATACCATAGTTTCAAAAAATAACAAAGGTGATCATTTATATTAATGAATATTGTCACAGTTATATATTTTTTATGATATTGAATTAATAAATATTTGTAATACAATATTAAAATTTATCAATAATTATGAAGACAACTACTTCAAAATTTACCAACATTTATAATTATTAATTATGTGAGAAAAGCCTATTACAATATTTCCCCTGGGTAGACAAATTTGATCTCAAATCAAACTAATTTAAAATCATATAAATCCGAGTATACTTCCAACTTCAAATTAAAATTAGTATAAAAAAAGGGAAAAAAAGAACTTGAAATTAAAATTTTGCGTAGAATTACTCGAAGTCCAAATTAGAAATATTAGTATAAATTCTATTGAAATTCAGATCAAAGTTTTTGTCAATTAAGAACATAAAAAAAAAAGCTCAAAAACAAAAAGAACATAAAAAAAAAAAAAATTAATTGATTTAAAACAAGCAAATTAATTGACATAACATTGTGTCAAAGTAAGAAATTTTGTGTTTTATTCTCAAAAAAAAAAAAGAAAAAAAGAAAAGAAAAGAAATTCTGTGTTTTTGTTAGCTTTTCTATATTTGGATAAAATTTACCCACCAAAGGGAGTTAAAATCGTTAACAACTTCAAAATTCAAATGTATGCATCTTGGAAACACATTTGTTTTGATCATTATGGGAAGAAGAAAAATAATTTATCGTGCGATATGACTAAATATAGACTTTTGAAAGTCAAAGTGAAAGTTGTAGAACCAATTTAACATTTTAACCAAAAGAAAAAATTAAAACAAGAAAAAAGTTTGAGAGAAACAAAACTTACCCAAATATGGGTTGAATAAAACACTATCAAACTTAAAACAAAAAATAAAAATTATTATAAATGATTAATTATAACAACATTTAAAAAAATATTGGTTAGATAATAAAATATGAAATACTTAATTTAATTGGAGTTAATCAACTTTTAATTCGGAAAAAAAAAACTTTTGATTATATTTGAACCTTTTTCTAAAATTTTGACACGTACATATTTATTCTTATTATTATTTATTTTGTTACTCATAAAAAAAAGCGCCTAAAAAAAAAAAAGAAATCCAATCTATCTTCAGTGTGTGAAACCGCCCTATATAAGTGCAGAGAGCCCTAACATTTGTTCATTCCCAGTTTCTTTCTTCCACCGATTCAATTTCTCTTTTTCAGACGTTGAAGGGGCGACCTGAGGTGAGCTTTCTCTTTTTCTCTCACAGTTTAATTTGTTTGTCAGATCCATCAATCTCATCTAGGTTCTGCTGTATTAGCTCCTTGTTGTCTTCGCCGTTACTCTTCCGGATTTCGCCTTAATTTAGTTCTTACCAATCTGTTCTGCTTCTGGACGATGAGTGGTTTCACCTCGATTGTCGAAATCATGTGATTCACTGCTTCTATCATTGCGATTTTTCATACTTTTTGTTATTTTTGGATATCGTTGACTGATTTGTTGTTTTACCATTGTACTGATTTTTGCAAGCTTTTATGCAACTTTCAGTTTCAACTATTGATAGGCGTTTGGATGAAAAGTTAGTTTGATTTGTTAGAAATTGATTCTTGTAGCTAAAAATTCGTTTGAATCTATTTTTTTAGAGAGAGGTCAGAGACAATTTAGTATTTAATTTAAGAAAAAAAAATAGAAATGAGAGTTTAAAAATAAATTAAATTTAAATACTAATTTAGTCCCTTCCCAATGAAGCTTGTTCTGTTTTGATCCCTCGAGTTTCATAAAGCTCAAATTTAGTTCCTTTAATTTGAAAAAGGTTTAAAACGGGTCCCTGTTTGATTTCCCGATATAAAAACAACTGTGGAACATTCTCTCTCCACCTCCCTCACTTCTTTTCTACACTTCTTCTCTTCTGCAATTTCTGAAAAAGAAACCCATGAATACACAAAACCCATTTTCTCCATTTAATTCAATCACAATGTTTGAAACACTTCACAGTTCTCCCATGGACACTCCTCAGCGCTGATAAATTTCCATTTTGATGGATTCTGACGACCATTTTTGTACATCTAGCAACAACAGTACCATCTCCACCGTCACAGTGAGCTTTTCATCTGCTTCAATTCTTGCTTTTCCTCAATAAATATCTCTTCCAAGTCCATTCTCAGCCTCAACCGAGCTCGTAAACCTTCCCAGCTTCATTAAATTAAAGAAGAGAAATTGAACACAACAAATCTATATTAAAAAATTAAAAACAAATAATATTTTTGAATTTCAGTTTAATTCAAATTAAGCTTATATGCATACACTCCTCCATTTCCCCCTAATCTAAATTGGGAAATTCAGTTTTCTCATCAAATAAAAAACCCAGCCTTAAAAAACAAACCACTTCCTCAATTTTGGTTTTTTCTCGATTTCCTCTCGGATTATCACTTTGATTTTCATTTTGGGTTTTATGTTGATTTTGTTTCTCTCCATGGGTGGATGGCGAAATTTGATCTAAGTATGCCATTTTTGATAAATCCAAAGTCCTCCCACTTCAATCGCTCCCTTACCTTGCATTTCATCTTCCAACAAGCCTTATCTTCGAGTTTAGAAGAGAGAAAGTGTAGAAAAGAAGTTAGGGAGGTGGAGAGAGAATAGTTGAAGGGAGAGAATGTTCCATAGTTGTTTTTTTTAACGGGAAATCAAACATTTCTAACGGCAGGGACCAATTTTAAACCTTTTTCAAACTTAAGGGACTAAATTTGAGCTTTTTGAAACTCAAGGGACCAAAACAGAACAAGCTTCATCGTCAAGGGTGTGTTTGGGGCACCGGTTTGGTTATGATAGACGAAAGTTTATGATAAACGGTAGGTTATTATAAATGGTGTTTGAGAGGCAAGTTATTATAATAAGGATTATGATAAATGGTGTTTGAGGGGCTAGTTATGTAACAAAAAGTAATATATGTAAGGTTTAGATAAACATGCACGGAGGTTTAGATAAACGAACACGCAGGTTTAGGTAACCACCGTTTATAATAAAAGGTGGGGCAAACATCGGTTGAGTTATTATAACCAGCTTGACCGTTTACATAAACGGGGGCCCAAACACACCTCAAGGGACCAAATTAGTATTTTAACCAATAAATTATTTTGAAAAATTAGAAATGAGAAATTATTTTGAGTAGTTATAAATGAATGAGTATTTAGAAATGTGGAGTTAATTTTAATAGTAAAAATGAGAATTTGGTTTGGTTAGTTACAAAAACTCGTTTTTTGAGTAGTATTTAGTAAATAGTCATTTTAAATCATCCATAAATTCAACAAACAAACACCTCTTACTGATTTGAATACGTAACATGTGGATATTGATCATAATTGGTAGGAATTGTTACCCAGCTTGCGATACTTGGTCGCCATGATTTAATTCGTAAGTTATTGAATTCATAATCGTTCATTGTTTAGATCACATTCAAGATGGTGAAGGCTGTGGCTGTTCTTGGCAGTAGCGAGGGTGTTACTGGAACAATCTATTTTTCCCAAGAAGGGGACGGTAATTTGGTGTTTGGTTTCATCTCATAATGGCTTGTATTGATTTCTTCTCTGTCTTGTACTTAGTCCAAAACTGTTTCAGGTGCAACCTCTGTGACCGGCAATGTTTCTGGTCTCACGCCTGGCCTTCATGGATTCCATGTTCATGCCTTAGGTGACACAACTAATGGCTGCATGTCAACTGGTATTGTTGGAGACGTAGGATCTTTTATTTTAACTATCTACCTTCATTTAGATGAGTATTAAAATTTCTCAATATACCTACAGGGCCACATTACAACCCTGCTGGAAAAGTGCATGGAGCTCCTGAGGATGAAACTCGCCATGCTGGTGATTTAGGGAACATTACTGCTGGTGAAGATGGTATGTTTCGTACTATTTCATAGAATAAGTGCAATTTTTTCTGTGTTATGTTCTATTGTCTGTTTTTGTACAATGTTCATGTTATACTTGTTTAGGCTACATTTGTAAGAGCTCTTGTCTGAAATGTCTTTCATATTTACCTTATTTCGTGTTGGATGCTTACTCTTTGAAATTACTGCATTGGACAGGCAAATCTAGCTTCACCATTACTGATTGTCAGGTTTTTCCTACGGTTCCTGTATAATTAATGTTGCATTCTAAGTGGCCGTCCAGGCAGCCAATCATATGGTTTTTGTTTCATTTTCTAAGCTTTAGATGTTATGTGCAGATTCCTCTCTCTGGACCGAACTCCATTATTGGAAGGGCTGTTGTGGTCCATGGTGATCCGGATGATCTTGGCAAGGGTAATTTCTCTAATCATTTGTTGTTTGATTAATTGATTGTACTTTGAGCTTTTCTTGATAGTATCTGATTCTGGTCTTTTTCTGCCATACTTCGAAACCAAAAGACAAGTCATTATCAATTGGAAAGGCAAGCATAGGAAAGTGTTTTATTTGTTGGGAAATGTTTATAGTGATTATTTTTTTGGAAAAGAAACAATTTTTTTCCTCAAAGCCTCATAGGCATTACAAGAAACATCTCCAGTTTGTGATAAAATATGAAAGACATTAACTAGAAAACGGCGTCTTATCCTTGCACCAAAAATATACAGCAGTGAGAGTCAATTCCAAAATGTGTTCCATAGACTTGGATTTGTCCCGAAAAATCTGAGCAGAATAGATGACTGCCCCGTAAATAGACCACCAAAAAATTCCTTTGGGCCCATGAAAAGGATAGCCCACAAGGATGGAATAAAGAGAAGGCTTAATCCCATATGGTAGTAGGACCAAGGACCACCCAAAGGCTTTTGAATAAATAACATAACTTGCTTTTGGAACTGTTTATAGTGATTATGTCTTTCTTTTCTTTCATCTGCGAGGCTTATTAACTTGCTTTTAGAACTGTAGTATGAACTGGATGAGTTATATAACATAATTCAAATGATTATATGTGGCAGTGAGCAATTAGAACACTAAAAAAGCATGAAAGATGATTATGTCCAAAAGACTAAAGCATGAAAAATGATTATATTCAAAAGACTAAAGCATGCTGAAGTGTGAAAGAAGATTATATTCAAAGAGTAAAGCATGAAAGATGATTGATAGCCTTGAATGTTGAACCCAAGTATAGATACTTGATAGTATGGAGGTGATGAGAACAAACTTTAAGTTACCTGTGACATTAATTTGTAGACACCTCTCATGTCTTCATTTCTTCGATGTCTCTTGGTGCCCGTCTAGGAACGGGTGTGGATACCCTTGTTTCAAAAAAAATATCTATAATAAAAGGGGCAATAACATTGTAGGGTTGAAATTTAGGGCTATATGCTTGAAATACCATTTTAAACTACCACCAAATTTAGGAAATGAGAAATTTAAGTTGGGTATTTTCACCCATAATTTTCATGTTTGGAAGTAACCCAAAGTGCTCTGTGAGAAAGCATCTGTAGAGTGATTGCTTGGTCAGAATTACTCATGCATTTTTAAGATTGTGAACTATTTTGTTTAACACATTTGACGAAGGTGTTTTGCTATAGGCACCTTAAAGAATTTCCAAATGTGCATTTTCATGCTTAATTCTTATCAGTTCGGTCATTTTTGATATTCAGGTGGACATGAACTCAGCTTATCTACAGGAAATGCTGGTGCCCGAGTAGCCTGTGGTATGCAAACCTAAAGCCTGAAAGATTTTACGTTTTCCTCCTAAACCCTAAACCCTTGCCCTTTTAAAGTTATCTGTAGAATATTCTTAACCGTTAAACTTTTTTGTTTGATGTATTTTCATTTTCAGGCATTATTGGGCTGCAAGGTTGAATTTCGTTGCTGTTATCAAAGCATTGAATCCAAGTGCTCTTTAGCTTCCAGGAAGAGTCCTAAACTCTCGTTATTGAATAAAAACACAGTACTTAGTTGCTTTGTTTGTGATGATAATATATTTTACTTAAATGCACTGCTTTTTTATTGTTATATTTCTGGAATTTTGGTTTCTGCTTTTAAATCAACATCATAAAACCCAATAAGATAAGAAGCCTCACAGGTTACCATGTAGGGATTTTCTGCATTAGAAAAAAAGAAACTGTGTTCTTGACCCAAGAAGGAAAAGCTACTGGGCATGATTCCATTTCCCATCCCTTCTAGTATATGATTGAACAAAACACCTATTCTTCTTCTTCATTATGGATTAGCCTGATTGCTAGGATAGAAATTTGATTCAATTAGAACTGAACTTCAAATCCTCAAGACAATTTCTTATCTGCCTTTTTGGTCCAATTCAAGAGTTATCTTTTAGTGACTAGAGAATGGCAGGGAATCTGCCCATGCTGATTCCCATTCTTTTACAAGTCTGACTATTTGTCAAGGAAACTTCGACGGTGTATGGATTTTGAAGAACCAGATTCCAAGCTTGCTGCCACATACTAGATAGGCATGGAAACTGGGCCACACTTTTTCATCAGATTCAAACTTGGTCCACCATTTCACCTTTATTCTATTTTATCTCTTTTTATTCTGATGGGAAATATTTAATGGAGAACTATCATATCTCACCCACTTGGCCGAATGGTTGAAAAAGGATTTCCAGCAAATAGGATGTCCCAAGGGGATAGGGTGGTGGTCGAAAGATGTGCTTTTCCTCAAAATTTCATGTTTAGTCTTCCTCTGACATTAATTTGTAGATACTTTTTGTTTCTCCATTTTTTCGATGTCTCTTGGTACTTGACTTAGGAATGGGCGTGCTAGATTGGAATTTTTCGGTTGGTAGTTTTTTTTGGAGGTCCTAGATTGAAATCTGTTTTTTTTTTTTTTTTTTTTTTGATATTGTGACTGTCTGAGCTAGCTTGTGTGCACCTCGACTAATGTCACGGAATATACCGTCTGACCCTATAATATTTGGATGTCAAGGAAACTCGTAGGAAATTTGGTGATTCTAAATTGTAAAATTTCTTTGTGTCTTTTGGGTGTTGGCTTTACAGTTGAATTTTTGGATGGAAAAGCCTTTCAATTAAGGAAACCATTGGAATCAATGGATGGAAAAGCCTTTCAAATAAGGAAAACTGTAGGAATCCGTTGATGCTTTCGTTGGTCAATTGAGATAAATGACTCATTTTTCTCACTCGGTCTTGCACACTTGCTTTTCCAAAAGTTTGAAGCTTTTGCAGGCATGTCCAAATTCTATTCCAAAGATAAACGTGTGGTTTTGTTCCACTAACTAATTGCTTCCCCATTTTGCCCTCAAAATCTAAAACTTTCTTCATGTTTCCATTTCATGTATTTCAAATTGCTTGTGTGCGATCTCTTCTTCGGCTACTACTTCCTCATTTGTGATACCCTAAGTTTGGGATTAATATACGGATGATTTCCTTTAGGCAGCAAAAATAAAATATGACCCGATATCTCGGATTAACGTTGGATGATGATGTCTTTGACGCCTCTCGGTCTTGGTTGTTTGTGTGATGCCCTTGTGGCCTATCAATCTCGATCATACCTAGTTGTTTGTTTCTTTCTTTTATCTCGTAGGAAAATAGTGATCTTGGTTGTAAAATATGCATCATCGGTTAAACTCCTTCACTTGGGGGTTTTATACATTGTTTCGACTCATCTATCCATAATAACTCATCTTGGCTTAATTTGGGTCGAGTTAGTTTTGATGGTTCAAATCATTTCAAAATTTTGTTTGAAGAATATTGTGTCTAAACAACTAATTGATGCTTGGTAAAGTTGGAATGCTCCTGGTTTTCTAGGTTAACGTTCTAATCTTAATCAAACCATAGCATTCTGTACTTATATAATGGATTGAATCAATTTGAACTTTATGAATTATTAACTAGCATGCAAAATCCATGAGCTAAATCTCTGCAAAGTAATCTCATAATAAAGTGCAAGAAATAGCTTAAATAGTGATAACAAATTGTGTGTAGGATTCATACTGGTAATTAGTCTATTTTAACATACAATCTAGGTTAAAATAGTAACAAAAAAGATAGGCCATACTTGTTAAAATTTCAATTAATATTCAAATTAAATAATAAACCTCACAAAGTTACGAGTTTAATTTCAATCTCGAAGTGGCGTTACAAATTAGCTAATTATTCTCCAAATGACTTTCAACTCTATCGGTCTTTACTCGTCCATATGATGCTTTTGTCTCACAAGAAATATAACAATGGTTTCCATATGATGCTTTGTCTTACAAAAATATAAAAATGATTTTGAGATAAATTCTTAGATGAAAATAAATCTGATATGTTTGAAACAGTTGTTTTAGTTTGTAAGACAACCAAACTTGTTCTAATTTGTATGATTGTACAAATACTCGTATTCTTTAAAGAGTTACAATATTGTTTGATATTTCATTAACATTTAAAAATTATTGTTGTTCTTTTAAACCTAATCTAGACAAACATTCTAGTCATTAACACATTGTTTTCGGCAAATTACTTTTTGTTTAATGTATATTAGCATATTAATGGAATTAAACATCAACGATTACTAAAATTAACAAATTTAGCTCTTTTTTTTTTTTCTTTTTTGAAAGTCTTATCAATTTATAATATACATTTATTTAATAACATTGGAAATACTTGATATGAATACTCTTTTTCTAAACGAGTTTTCATACAAAATCTAACATCGGTTAAAATTGCATCATTTTTTTCTTCATAAGTTCATAGTAAGGCCGTGACATTGTCGGGGGATTTGATGTATGTTTGTGTAAAATTTAATCGATACAACTTGATAGGTTTAAAGATAAAATTCACTAATTTTGTTATTTATTTAAAAATATTTATACTTTTAAGTTGTTTCAATATTATCGTTAATATTTATTTAATATTCAAAATTATGATATTTGAACTTTTTTTTTTATCATAAGTGTTTACTCTACGTCAATATAACTATAATTTTAATGTTAGTTTTGAAATGAATATAAAAGTCATATTTCCTATTCTGAATAAAGTATGCTTTTTTTTATTTTATTAAGAGTATAGGATTAAATCCTTCGTCCTTTATGAAGACCAAAATTGATTTTTAAGGGAAAAAAAAATGAAAATTTCTTGAAATTGGTGAAATTAACTAACACCCTAGTAATTGAATGTATTATTAATATTTTGAGGTCCCTTGTATTATTTATACAAATCGATATTTGACTGCATTTGGTCCTATCTAAAAAAAACTTATGAACATAATCAATTCATACGACATGTCGTCCGATTTACTTACGAATCTGGATTAAGAGCGGAATCAAGAAACAGACTCGATCGTCGAGCTGCTCTTTCTTTCATCTCCAATTCCATCGAACTGAGCTTCAGTTCCAACGATCGAATTTGATCGCAGAGAAAGAATGGGGAGAGAAGTATCAGAGAGCTGCGTTGACAGTCTATTGACGGAAATGGTTTCCACTTATTGCAATCGATTCTACGCCAACAAGCCGGAGCTTGCCGCCCGCCGCATCGAGGCGATCGGCTATCAGGTCGGCCATCAGCTCTCCGAACGGTACTCCTCTACCCCCACAATTTTGCCCTCTTTTTGTTTCTGCCAATTGTTTGGGGATTCCGAATTCGAGATTTAGGTTATGGATCTGTAGTACATGATTAGTTGAATCAGGGTGTTGTTAGGTTAGGATCTCACATCGAAAAGAGTAGATACCTAATAAAAATGTATAAAAACGGTGAACTACTCGGATGGATGTCTACCCTATCTAATATGTTATTTGGTGACCCTGATTCAATTTCCCACTTTTTTTCGCTGTTAGGTTTTCTTATTTTACTGAATGTGTAAGTTTGCGAGATTTATAATATGGTCGGGACTAGAATTGTAGGTTAGAAGTGTTCCCCAACACTACCGCCTCTAAAAGGTAAAGAGATTTTGTGTGATTTGAAAATGTCTAGTGGAGGACGAAAGGTTGAGTTTTGCAGGAGAAGTTGAAGTAGACCTTTGTTTTTGGTTATGAAAGAAACTCGATAACCAAAACGGTATGCAGAAAAGGTAGATGGATCACGGGGTACTCCTCTAATGAGATAATAATGTCCAAAAGTAGCTTGGATAAGGTGATGAGTTCAATCCATGGTGGCCACCTTCCTAGGAATTAATTTCCTACGTGTTTCTTTGATATCCAAATGTTGTACGATCAGGCAGTATGTCCTGTGACATTAGTCGAGGTGCGCGCAAGCTGGTCCGGACAGTCACGAATATATATATAAAAAACAAAGTAGCTTGGATAAGTGAATCTTTGTCTTGATTCTTCAGAGGGAACCGCAGGTATTAATTTAAGGTTTGGAAGAGTCCCCAAGGGGTGGCGCGATAGTCGAAGGTTTTGGCTTTAAATGTGTGCTTCCTTAAGATCCCAGGTTTAAAACTCACCCGTAACATTAATTTGTAGACACCTCTCGTGTCACTATTTCTTCAATGTCTCCCAGCTCTGATTTTCTGGTATTCAAAAAAAAAAAAAAAGATTTGGAAGAAGTCATACCGCTTTTTTTTTTTTTTTTAATTTTTTATATATGTGTGTGGAAATAATATGAAGAGTTAGGTGCTCTGAAATTTGATTGGTGTTGTCGCATAGACTCCAGCTATGAGGCAATAAACTCCAAAATTGTTTTTATTTTTGTAAATTCTATGAGGAGTTGATCTTTCCATGAACATGGTTCAAATAGAGAATCTCAAATTTCTTCAAAATTTTAAGCTCTCATGTTAGTAGCCAAGTTCCTGGGAGAGAATCTCTGGCTCTCTTGTTGTTATGGACAAAAGTTCTCTGATTTCTCTATTTAAAATTGCTCTCAAAGTTAAGATTCTCCAATCACACTCACCGTTCTGAGCTTTCTTTATTTCTCTATCTCTAGCGTTTCTTTCAAGCCAAATATTCCCTTAAAAGTAGTAAATAAACTTGGTCCAGAGAGTTCTCTTATTGTTCTTGAATGGACGCCACGCCCCAAAAGTGTAGCATTGAGAAGATAGAGAATATCCCTAGGTGAACAAAGGTCCATTCAAAAGCTTGCTATGCTATAAGGAGGACCAAAAGTAGAAGCATATGAGCAATTGCTGTAGAGGTGAAGTTGTGATTTGTGATTCATAATTATTCAGACAAAGATGACAGCAATTTGGGGAGATACAAAGCGAAGGAGACCGGCATGTAACATGTCTTTGTAAGGTATCCAACACCGTATTCACCTGTAACACTCAAAAAAACCCAACAAGATATAGCTATATACAGACAAATCTTAATAATTGAGAGTTCTTCAATTGTCAGGTTTATTTGCATTTTGCATTTAAAATGGACTCAAGAACAAGGAAAACAGTATCCACAATATGAACTTACTCTAGCACTTAGAAAGAGCTGGAATTCTCTCCTTAAACCAAGTCTACGAAAAAACAAGCCCTCCGTTCACAACAAGTCTTCCCCCACTCCTATTACACCGATTTTAAAGTTTAAGGACCTATTACACCCAGTTTGCACTATCCCACATCTGGCATTTGGCAATATCGTGTTAGCTTGGTTGAGGAAGTTGCCCCTAATACTTTTAAATTGCTGCAAAGGATCAATGACATGCTCTAAAAAATTGAGTTAAGAGGACTCTTGGCCAGTAGGAGACCGTCACAATTTTTGTGCCAATTATTGAGATAGAGCTGCATTGAAGGTGGGTATGGGCATATTACGAATGCAAGAAGATCATCCGACGTTCTGATCGTTTGGGAATAGAGAAGTCTCCAGAAAATGTATATATTAGATGCAAAGATGGTTGGAGGGTAACAGGGTTACAAGGTAAGGTTTTATTGGTATGAATGGTAGAACATGGGAATAGAGCTGCATTGAAGGTGGGTATGGGCATATTACGAATGCAAGAATATCATCCGACGTTCTGATCGTTTGGGAATAGAGAAGTTTCCAGAAAATGTATATATTAGATGTGAAGATGGTAGGAGGGTAACAGGGTTACAAGGTAAGGTTTTATTGGTAGGAATGGTAGAACATGGGAGAGCATGGGGACCACTCAGATTTTCCCGAGTGATGTTTATTTCCTTGTTTAGCTTGTATTTGATCTGAAATTAAATTCTCTGCCTAGAGTCTATGTATTATGGCTTATCTTATATACCGGTTTTAGCTTCCATTTTTCCTCATTGATGATTAAATAATAAATCTGCAGCATAACTATTATGCTCTGTTCTCACTAGGTATACAATGGAGCGGCCTCGGTTCACTGATCATCTTGAGGCAATCAAATTTATCTGCAAGGACTTCTGGTCTGAACTCTTCAAAAAGCAGATAGACAACTTGAAAACAAATCATAGAGTAAGATCCAAAGCCAAACCTAGGAGCAGCCCTTTTTTTATCACCTGTACTTAAAATCCTACATGAGCTTGGCCTAAATTTGGAATTTTTTTATTTGCAGGGCACCTTTGTTTTGCAAGATAATCGATTTCGCTGGCTTACACGCATGTCGGTCGATCCTACTCAAAGTGAATCACAGGAAATTTCTGCGGATGGTGAAAACAAGGCATCTCAGGCGACAAGCATGCATCTGTATTTCCCATGCGGAATCATAAGGGGCGCTCTCTCAAATTTGGGAATTCCTTGTGCGGTTTCTGCTGATATTTCAAATCTTCCTGCATGTAAGTAATCATCCATGATTCCCACTTTTCTTTCTTATGAGTCGAGAAATGAGAATGAGAATGACCTGCAGCTATGGCCTGCTAACAAGAGCATAGTTTAACTAACATGATATATGACTTAGTAATCTTTAGGTAGTGGATTCAAATCTTTACACCTTCAAATTTGTTGAATTAAAAAAGAAAACTATTGTAATCGCTTGCGTTATGGAACAGGTTCATTTGTTGTTCGTATAAAGGCCTGACGAGAAGTGTGTTAAAAAGTAGATTTTGTCTGTGGGATATGAAGATGCGCTAGGTCCACACCACACCCTTCAGTTGTAATGGTTCCTTTTCTTTTTCATCTCTGAAACTCTCTTATCTCTGAACTATTGAAACTTCAAGCACAAAAATCTGTTGGACAAACGTTTGTGTATGTATGAAATTCAATATATCAATTATTTTTCAGAATTTTAGAGATTGTAGTGATATGCGTTAACTTTTCAGGAGAGTGAATTCATATCTCATGATGAGGATGTTAAAGTTGTATGGGTTATGATAGAATCTAGATCTATCTATTAGCAAACCATCACCAACATATACGATAAATCAAGTGATTTGAGGTACTTGAACTCTCCCTAACACTTGAGATCTCTCAAGCCCTAATTCTTATACAATTCCAAGATACCTTCACACTAACTATCTCTCTCTATTTATAACCACTAGCCTCTAACTTACTCTCCAAGTAATTGCTAACATATCCCTATATTATTCCTTAATATCCCAAGGCCCCAAACCTATCAGGTTATTAGATGACTGAATCTATTGCAGAACAGCCTGAGATTAGTAGAGATATGCATATACATTTTTAATCAGGTAATAAGACTGATGAACTCAGTTTTAGATTTTCATATGCATTTTCATTATTCATTCTCATTTGTGTACATGGTACATTTGCTAATAATTAAATGGATATGGAAGTTGTTCTCAAAGTGAGGATCAAGATGATGGATGGAGTAAAATTTCTATCCCAGATTGATTCTAGGGCGAACATTAATGAAATGAGGTGCGTTAAGTCATGATTTTCTCTAGCCTCTTTATTTTATTATACTTTTTACTTGTACTTATGCTTCATGTAGATGGTTAGGTTAGTGTATAGTCAACTTCTCCTTAATTGCTTCTCTTGTAAAGAAGGTTATCCCTTCCATGCCTTTCATCTTTTGTTGTGAACTCATCTGCAGAGAAGGCCCCAAAGACATAAAATGTTGTCACAACAGCCCTCGAATCGTCTCAAGACTCGTGAAACAGATAGACGAGTTCGTTCGGCTCGGTTTAAAGAGAAAACGATAGGGTTGTCCTCGTTACACCAACCTCATTAATCACTCAACTTTCATAAGACTTGACAAAGGGAAATTTCTCACATGGCATAATATTGTAATGCCCATACTAAAGAGGTACAAGCTTGATAGGCACTTAAATGGCTCAAGCCTCAGTCTTAACTGCACCCATCACTCTTTCATCAACGAACAAAAAACTTGACTGACTACGGCTAACCCTGAGTATGAGTATTGCACCACTGTTCATCAATTTCGTGTAGGATGGATGTACTATTCTATGACTCTCGAGGCCGCCTCACAGGTAATGGGACAAGATACTGCTTTCAATATTTCAAATATAGTCTTCATGACATCGCTTTGTATGTAAACAAGCTCATCGAGTGCGTTTAAGTTCCTCGTCTTCCTCATTAGAAGGTTATGAAACGTCTACCTAAAAGACACTCTTCATTAGGGTCTTGCATTTGAGCCAACTCCTTATTAACCATCATTGAATTCTCTGATGCTAATTGAGCTTCATCTTATGATGAGCGTAAGTCAGTATGTGGATGGCGTGTCTTTCTTGGCTTCTTGTTGTTCTCCTTTTTTTTTATTTAATATCTGTGACTATTCGGGCCAGCTTTCGTGCACCTCGACTAATGTCACGTACCGTGAAACCATACAACATTTGGATGCCAAGAAAATCCGTAGGAAATTAATTCTTAGGTAGGTGGTCACAATGAATTGAATCCATCACCTTATGTACTTCAAGACCATCTTTGACTGATTGTTGTTCTCCAAGTGTTCAAAGATATAGGCTGTAAGTTGCTCGTTCAAGCACAAAATTCGAATATATATTGCACTCTATCTCAAGTTGTTTGGAAATTTTGTAGCTACCAATGCTTTTAGGTTATCTTCATGTCAAAATTTATTTTGTTCCTCTAACTTGGTGTGATAATATCTCGGTACTAGGATACATCGGAGGAATTAAGACACAAGAGGCGTCTACAAATTAATGTCACAGATGAGTCTCGAACTTAAAATTTTAAGGGAGTATACCTTCAAATTTTAAACCTTCGAGCATCGTGCCACTCTTTGTGGACAAGTCACGCTACTCAGTGTTGCGGTCAATGGTTTCTGGGATAAGAGAGACGTGCGCTCAAACTACAAGATCATTTATATTGATATTGTTCATGAAACCATACTCTCCCAACTCACTGATTCCATTGTAGCAGAGCTTGAGATTGATGGAAATTTCAAAATATCGAGTACTCTTGGATAGATAGTGGAGATAAAAACAAAATTATAAATCTAACAGAAGATAGGGATTATGTACGGTTGATGTTCAATGGTTTTATGACGATGTACAAAATGGGTCTAACATGGATCTTCCTGGCACCCTAGTTCGTTTGGGTCAACTAGGTAAATGGCTCGATTTAAGAGCCGTATTAGGAAAATGACTAATTTTATTTTCCAAAAATACATAATTAATTAAATGATAATGGACCATTATACCCTTCTACTCCTTTTGATTTTGCTTGTTTTTTTTTTTATTTTTATTTTTTTATAATTATTTAATTATTTAAAATTAGATTCTCTTGTAACTAACCCTCCAAATCTATTTCAGAAAAATATTTGATCAAAATAAATAATTTATAATTTTTGAAAAGAAAAATAAACGTAAAATATGGAACGAAGATTTGAAGGTTTGGGCATATCTACGGACATCCTCATACATCTTAGAGCATTAATAGAGAATAATGCAATTTGTAATTAAAAAAAGAAAAGAAAGAAGATGGAGCTAACATATCGGACACAAGTCAAATTTGCCATCATTGCTATCTTGGAGGTTGTGCATGATTTTTTGCTCCATCATTTTTATGGAGAAAACTAAAAAGTCATATTCACTAAAAGCTTTCTCTTCATCGTTACACAGAACCCCTTGCGAAGGAAGATTTTCCTGCCCCACAACGAGCCTACGTTTGGATTTTAGTGGCCAAGGATGATGCGTTGTTCACGCTTGAAGATTCCACCGTCGATTGCAACCCTTCTCGAGCAACGCTCCATGTTCATTGTTCGTTCTCTACCAACAAAATTCGCTATTGGAAAAAGTTGTTACTCTTCGAAAATGTTGGATTTTAAATCTTTCCTTCTCATACCGACTCTTTAGAGATTCTATTCTCCATTGATTTTTTTTTTCAATAATTTTTAAATTTATATTTGTTAATATATTTAAAATGCTATGAGACAATAAAAAAAATTGGGGATGAGTTGTATTTTTCTTGTCTTACTCTGTGTCTATTTTTTTTATGTACATTGATGTACTAGGATGTACTTCAGCCTTTGTAAAATTTGTAGTGAGTATATATATATTGTGTATGTATATGAGTATTATAGTGTGCATATAATATGAATATGTATCACTAAGTATTATGCATCCAACATGCATTTAAATATGTTTCACTATGTATAGTCATAATATCGTTGCATTTAAAAAAAAAAAAAAAATCTATGGTTGATGGTAGAATCTAATTTTAGGTATAATTATTTACTAAATTAAATGATAAAAAAGTTATATATTTGAGTTTAAATTTTTTTTTTTTTATATAATTTGATCAGATATTTTGATCTTAAACTAGATGTTTTAAATATTAAAAAATAAGGAAGTTAGTTAGATGAAATTATTTACTCCTAAATTCGGGTGAGTTGGGTTGATATATTTAAATAACATTTTAGTTGATTTTTTAAAGATTATATAATAGGTTAATCAATAAATCAAACTTGACGTATTTTAGGAGATTTTTAAATTTTAACTATTATCTAAATAAGTTTTCGATAAGTAGACATTTTGGCAATGATACATGAGTATTAATAATACCGTATTTTTTATTATTGATACAAATATTTCTAAATTTATCTAGATCTGTAATTATTTTGTGAAATTGGACTATCTAGCACAATTTTTCTTTAAATTATCACTAAATCACTATAAATAAAATTAGGCCATAAGGGCTATTTCATTTTATTTTTGTAAAATTTTTAAAAAAAATAAAAATAAAAATCTATAAATAGAACCATTGGGGTTGAAGAAAATACAAAACTAGATAGAAAAATTTGAGGATTTTCTCTAAAATATTTCTCTCAAATCCATTTTCTCTCAATTCTCACAAACCTTGATTTTAGGGGCTTTGGAGAAGTCTTGAAGATTCAAGTAGCTAGAACACAAGAAATAAAGACCCGTTTCCACTTGTTGAAACACATGAAGTACAAATTCGCCAGAAATATCTTTATATATTTCATCAAGGTATTTATTGTTTAACCTTTTTTTTTTACTCCACTAATTTTAAAGAAGCATTTTTTTTTTTTTATTTGTGACTGTTTTTTTTCGTTAAAATAATTGGGAATGGAGATTTGAACCCACAATTTTTGGTCGGCAGGTATACATTAATGTCGAATGTCGCTGAACTACTAGCCTTGTTGTGACTGTTCGCATAACTTTATGCTCACTTTGATGTAATTTTTTTTTTTTTTTTTTTGTAAATTTGTACCCATTTTGACATAATTTTTTTTTTGAAAGTTTATGCTCACTTTGACGTCAAAAAAATTTGTAAGTTTGTGTCCATTTTGATATAAATGGTTATCATAGATTAAATTCATCACTTAGACCTTTTTAATCGTCAGATTGAGAGTTTGTGTGCAACTAAACCCTCCTACAAATGCTCAAATTGAAGTTCAAAATGGCAAGAACAAAATATTTTTTAAAATTTTAGAAAGCAGTTAAAGTTGAAAAGATCAATTATTAGTAAGGGACTCCATTTTCTTGGGAAAACATTGCTTAACAATTCTTACAATCTATCTCTCCTATTCCGTAGGAGGAGTGAATCGATAAAGATGGAAACTTAATTAAAAAGGAGAAATTAATAGACTTATGTTTTTTTAGTACATATCAAGGGAGGGGAACAAATATCGATTTTGAGATCAAACTCGTTTTTTTTTTAGTCTTAGGTTTTAGTTGTATGTTTAGGTTCATATATTTCAAAATTAAACATTTTTATTCTCACATTTTTTTTATTAGTCTAAAGCTTGTATCCGTATTTATAATTATTTATAGATTTGATTAGTTTGATAATTAGAGTTTCGCTCAATTATATTCCGATAACATGCATGTACCTAGGTTAGAGATCGAGAGACATTGAAGAAATGAAGAAACGAGAGGTGTTTATAAATTAATGTCATAGGTAAATCTGAGCACACTTTCAAAACCCAAAACTTCAGCTACCACGACACTCCTTATGGACAAAATTGGAAATTCTTTTATTTTGATTGGGAGATGATTAAGGAAGGGGGAAAGTTTTTTGAGAGAAATTAGGGAGTTATGATTTTAAAATCTTATTTTAATGACTAACAAATCTAAATAAGGAATAAATAAAATCTAAAATAGTATTTTAAGATTTAAATTTCAAATCCATATATTAGGTTAAGGCATTTAAAAAATAATTTATTTCAAGAAAATTTCTCCTAGATAGCAAATTATGGTAGCCTTTTTGAATTTATTGCAGCTTCTAAATAATAATTCATACATGGCAAAATATGAATATTTAATAAGGCTATCAATTTCAAGTTTCACTGGATTGGAACTTTCTTTTGATTGTGAGCTAATTTGATAGGTAGAAAAGTCATAGATGATGATTTTAAGATTGAAGAAGAGGTTTATACTAATCATCATGGAGTGACTCAAGTACTCAAATAGTATTTTGAAGTGTTTAATGTGATGAGTTGATCAATTCATAATAATCACGTAATAATTAATTTCCTACAAATTTCTTTAACATTGAAAATGTTGTTAGATTTCTATCAATTTAGATTAAATCAATTTTTGCTATATATTTGTAGATTGACAATTTTTTTCTTCTTCATGTTTTTACTAACTCATGAAAAATCCTTTTATTTTAATAATTATCGTTTCAATATTTTTGTTGATATTTTAAAATTTGCCTATTTTTGTAAAAATTCATATTCATCACAAATTAAAAATATATAGAAAAAAAAAATCAAAAGATAATCTCAAAGTAAGCTATCTAAATTTTATCCACAAAGTTTGTAGCTTTGAATCTTGTAACTTCTATTACATTATAAAAAGTAGGTTAAAATAACATTTTTGTCCTTAAACTTTCGTTCAATTTTGGTCCATAAACTTCAATTTTGATTTTGATTTTTTTTTTTCATTTTAATCTATTCATTGAACTTTGAGATTTTTGTGATTTTGTTCCATAAAATTCGAAAAACAAAAATTAAAATTGAAATTTAAGGAAAAATGTTTATTTTTCTTAAAAAAAAAAAACTAACGTATATGTTCTCATTTGATCTTTATTTATATTAATATGATTATTATATTGAATTAATTTTGACTAATATTAACTCCAATTTATTATAATGGTCTTTAAAAAACAAAAACCAAGTCATCTTTGATAATAATTTAGGCCCCGTTTGATAACTATTTCGTTTTTGGTTTTCTATTTTTGTTTTTAATATTTTTAAAACAGGTTTGTTTGATAACCAATTTTAGTTTTTGTTTTTAAAATTTTAAAAATGTGTTTAAAATATTAAAGGAATTCTAAAAACTAAAAAAAGTAGCTTTCAAAAACACATTTTTGTTTTTGTTTTTAAAAAAACATGAAAAAATCAAG
>JBBMKA010000009.1:1028386-1040831 GCA_037833695.1 Sechiopsis laciniata | reverse complement strand
CAACCAAGCATTGTTGACCATTACCACTATGCAAAGGATTTCAAGTCGCAACCAAGCATCATGGACCATTACAACTATGCCAAGGATGTCAAGCCACAACAAAGCATTGTCGGCCTTTACCACTTTGCAAAGGATATTGTCAAGCCCCAACCGAGCATCATCGATCTTTACAACTACGCAAAGGATGCCAAGCCACAACCAAGCATCATCGACGATTACAACTATGCAAAGGATGTCAGGCCACAACCAAGCACCATCGACTTTTACAACTATGCAAATGATGCTAAGCCGCAACCAAACACCGTCAACCTTTATCCTTATGCCAAGGAAGTTGAGCTGCAATCAAGCATAATGGACCTTTACAACTATGTCAAGGATGCAAAGAAGGAAAAAGATGAAAACCAAGAAGAGGTAGTTGAGGCTGTTGAAAAGGGTAACATATAAGGGATTGGAGCAGAGTAACATCATGCAATAATGTAAAATGAAAATATCCTCCAAGGATGCTATCTGAATTTTAGAATTTGATTAATCAAAATAATCTGATCAGCATAATTCGAGTAGTCTAAAAAACTACACTTTAACTCTGCCCATGAATGTATTTAAGTGGAACAATATGATTTACCACCACAATTTATGAAAAAAGAAAAAAAAAAAAAAAAACACACAACAATTTACCTGGTTTATTAATGGATGTTAGCTATGGTCGTGGACAGAAAAAAGAATGGTTAAATAAAGAAGATAAGAATACAAATACTTAGTCAAACAAGACTAGAATTTTAAGACATTAGCATAGTCTCATAAAACTCTAATAAACATATGGTCCAATACATAAAAGCTCAATCCAAATAACATAATTAAACTCAATTATATATTTCGTCTAGGTTTCTTGGGCATCCCACTGGCACTCAGCCTATAGGCCTCGACTCACTGATCGAGCAACGAGATCTCCGACTAAGTAATCGTAGGGAACAATAGTTCAAAGTCATCTCAAACAAGCACATGATAAAATATTTTACGAAAGTGAAACATGTTGACCAATGACATAAACTTATATTAGTGATGTACTTTTATTACGATAAATCCATTGTGACATCCTTTATATTTAAAAATATCAGCTCTAGACTTCATCAAAGGGTGTCAAAACCGAACAAAACTGAAAAACCAAATCATTTGAAATCAAGTCGGTTCGGGTTAAGTTTTGCAATTTCTCTCTATCTGCAATTCCCAATGAGTTTCCTTCCTTTTCTTTATATTAAATAGAACAAAAGCATCTATCTTAAAATTAATTAGCGATGAGAAGAATAGCTCACACATGATATGAATGTTAGGAGAGTTTTTTCACATTTTCAATGTCGAATCCTCAACAGTTTGTGAATGTACTCGGCGCCTCGTTCGGGCAAGGACAACTGCCACTGCCTCTTCTAGCAAATGAAACTAGTTCAATTTGACTTCTTATATCTCTAATTTTATTAGTATAAAAACATACAATTTCATTTAACTGTTGAGACAAATGTAGAGTAGAAAATGTACTTATGAACCTCAAATAGAAACTCTTACACCATCCAAGCTATAATCAAGTAGGTGTCTTCAAAGTATAAATTCATTAAATTTTAAAATATTCATATATATATATATATATATATCCTTATTTTTAATATATAATATTATGGAATAAAATAATGTGCTACAAACATTAGTGAACTTCAATGCACAATACATATATAATACCTTCATCTTAAACTGTAGCTACCTGATGAATCCTAATACGGTCAAACAATCAACCATACAGGACTAACAATAATTAACATCAGTCAAATGGTTACAACAAGTTGGAATGTTTAGACAAAAAGCCTACCATGTACACTCAACAGAACCAGCTCAATCCATTGAAAACAGAGAAACCGAAAGCGGTTGGAGTTGCGCGATCAGACTCCAACTGAACAAAACAATCATTCAAGCGAGGCTTTAAGTGAAAAGCCTAACACATCATCACCGCACCAAGACTCTATGTGCGAGTGTATGCTTGTGAGAAGTGCAAGGAATGAATGTTAGCAATTTAATCTCAAATCATAAATATGCCTGATAAGAAATCAATAACGAAGATAAAACATAATAGAGTAAATGGAGAAGAAGGAGACCAGATATATAGTGGTTCGGAAATATCCCTAATCCAGTGTCGAACCCAAAAGCCAATTTCCAATACTCACATAAATAAATTGGAGGAGAAGGGAGAACAATGCTCAAACCCTAAACCTCACCAAACGCTCTACATCTCTAATGTCTCTCTCATAGAAAAACTCACCTATAAAGATGCCTAAATAGGGTGTTACAAAAAACCTTAACTCACAAAACCCAAATGGGGGTACAAAATTACCCCTAAGGTAATAACATTTGTAAAAAGTTTAAATATACAAAATTCCATAATACAAATATGTGAGTCACAAACCAACAATGAAGACTTACTTATGAAGAGAATAAGAATGTACGTACATGTACATGTGATCCCGTGGATGTAGACCTCTGTGTTGAACAACGTAAATTCTTGGTGTTCAACTTCTCTCTCTCAACTTTTTTTACTTCCTTTATCAGCAAGCGACAGCTGTTGAGTTGCGTCGGCATTGCTGACTACGTGGGCGATGCGAGTAGGCTGAGGTTAGTTTGCTCAATTGATTTTAAGTTTTGGAACTCATTTTTGTGTTTTGGAATTGTTTTAGGCTTAGTTTTGGGAGTGAAAGTTTATATATTAATGTGAATATATATTTGCTTTGGTGCAAAAAAAACCAAATCCTGTCAACTTGAACTACACTTTTTGGTTGGCTCAAACTTGTAACGTGCGAGTCTGTGAGAATCAATAATTTTGTTAATTTAGTACGTTTGACCTAAACTAATATAATAACTACATAGTTTCAAAAAACAAAAATCATTACAAACTATATATATCTCTCACAATTTACCTATTAACAAGACAGTTTGGCCGAGTGGTCTAAGGCGCCAGATTTAGGCTTTGGTCCGAAAGGGCGTGGGTTCAAATCCCACAGCTGTCATTTTATGAGGAAACTTTTCAAAAAAAAAAAAGTGTTTGGCTTATATACTAATTCTGGAAATTAAGATCATACAATGAGTAAGCATTCAATGGATATATATGTCCAAACTTTCCACAGATAAAGTACTATGGTTTAAATTTTTTTTTTTTTTTTTTAACTTGTGTAAAACTCAACTAATATCACAGAATATATCACTTGATTCTAAAACATTTGAATGTTAATGAAATTCATAGAAATTACATGCGGGAATACTTACCACTCTACTACAATGTAATTGCACTAAGAACGGCCTCCCTTATGTCTACTACATAAACGTCCTCCTCGATTAAGGCACCAGATTTAGTACTATGGTTTGATTTTTTTTTTTTTTAACTTGTGTAAAACTCAACTAATGTCACCGAATACACCACTTGATCCTAAAACATTTGAATGTTGATGAAATTTATAGCTTACCACTATATTACAATGTAATTGCTCTAAGAACGGCCTCCTCTATGTCTGCTGCATAAACGTCCTCCTTGATTATTATCGCTATTGGTCTATTGTTGTTCCACTGATTTTGATGGTTGATTCTTGTATTAAGGTTTAAACTTAACGCAACAGGTTTCTTCTCCGTATAAACCAAGACTAAATTGTCATCAAAAGTGAATACACTACACTACTTGCAATGGTTTTGGATTAGATTTAGCAGAGATAATGAAGACATAAGAAAGTCTTTTACACACACACACAAACAAAAAAAAAAAAATCCTTTCTTTAAATTCTGAAGCTCCCCTGTCAACTGCATAATCTTGGGTTAGAAGTCGAGTGTGTTTGTTCAAGAGTGGTCCAAATCTCCCCTACCGTCACGCACGGCAATGTCTTCATTCATAGACTGATTAGCCAAGAGCACAATAGACGATCGGGATTATCGACCAACAAATTAGCCAAACTCATGCCTTCAGAAGCCAAATCTCCTTCTATCAAGGATCTGATTTTCTTTTCAAGTTGCAAATAGTTGAGGATAAGATCTTCAAGCTAGTTACCATAAACAATACTAAGAATTTCAAGTTTTCAAGTTAAAAAATTACTATAAAAAAAAGTTTGAAGATTGAAAGCTGATATCAACCTGAATTTATAATTATGGTAAGGGAAATAACCAACACAGTTAAGCCTCATATTGGATCTTTACACGAGATAGTCAGTGGCCGATCTTCACAACATCTAATTGCAAATCTCCAAAACAAACAAAACTTCATCTAATTCAATTAAATATATAACTTTTAAAGTCAAATTTACTTGTTACTACAACTAAATACAAGAGTTTGAACTGGTTTTGCCTGCAAAATTGCAATTACAAAATCATAATTGTTGATTTGTTCAAGTTCAATGAGTCTACAAGAACTAATAATTCAACAAAACAGACCAGACAGAAAGGTCTTAACCAACCATGGTGCGTTTTCGGCCCCTCTGGCGCACTGTAAACAAACAAAAACAAGAAAAAGAAAACAAATGCATCATAGGGAATGAAATTGATATAAAAGTTCAAAAAAAAAGTGAATGGTAAAAAAGATGAGATTGCTACCTTGAGCTAATTTGTTTGAGGTCGAGCACCATTGCTTCGAAGTCTTACGGTACGAAGCAAGGATCTGCTCCATCTATAAATTGTGTAAGAAATATATCAACAAACAGTTGAAAAAAGAGGTGCGTTGGGTAGGATGAGCAGGTACTCTAAATTAACACAAACAAACAAAGAAGTCTAATATGTCGGGATCAAACTCAAGCCCGAGAGTTATACAACGCAACAACAAGGACCACATCAACTATATTGCATCACTATAATATAACTTGATAGGAAGGACTATAGTACATTTTGGGCCATTTTTTATGTAACAGTGAAAATGGTGAGGAAACATACGCTCGCAAGATACAAGAAAATGACATGGAAAGTAAAACCTATACAACGAAAGCATGATAAAAAGGGGTCTAAATAGACATGCGGTCATATGCAACACGCATTCGACAAGCATGACCGTGACAAATTGCAGCCAATAAACCCACTATCGTGTTTTAATATAATTTTGACAAACTCAAAACCAATCGAATATAAAGAGATCTTTGTAAATGCAAACTGAAAATTTCAACCAGAATCGATGCACAGTTTCAGTTGATTTAAGTGATTTTTTTGGTATTTCGATTTTTTCTTGCACCCCTAACCTCAAACGTCTGTATAACAGATCCTATGGATCCCGAACTTATGTGGATTTTTCTTTACAGAATTCGAAGTGTTTTTTCGTTCTTTATTGATAAATTCAATCATGGGTTTGGCTTGATGGTCAAAAACTTAGAGAGGGCTTTGCAGATCTAAGAGGGTATGAATTCATCTATGGCCTTCCTAGAAATTAATTTACCATCAATTTCTTTGACATCCACATGTTGTAGGATAAGGTGGTTGGTTTGTCTTGTGAGAATAGTCGAGATGCGTAAGTTGGTCCAAAGAAAAAGATAAACTCTGGAATTGGATGTTATTTGTCAACAATGGTTTCATCTGAAT
Organism: Sechiopsis laciniata; assembly: GCA_037833695.1. Lineage (NCBI taxonomy): Eukaryota > Viridiplantae > Streptophyta > Magnoliopsida > Cucurbitales > Cucurbitaceae > Sechiopsis > Sechiopsis laciniata. The sequence goes on along the minus strand of JBBMKA010000009.1, from coordinate 1,035,254 downwards.
TATAAAGCTGTCCATCTATCGCAAGTCTCTCTTAACTTCTACCACAAAAATATAACCTCACAATGCTTACTCTTATCCATTAAGAATCGCGACCCATGCACATTACATCAGCTGAATCTAGTCTCACTAGTCATTCCTCATGTGGTTCTTCCTATGATTAAGATTTCCATCGACCTATTAAGTCATGATTCACGAGGGAAATGTTCTATTTCAGTGAGTTTTATTCAATGTTTTTTTTCTTTTGGTTCAAGAAACCAAGCTATTCCTAAAAAAAGGAACCAATCTAAATCGATCAAACTCTAGCCTAACATGTAATTACAAAAGATTTTTGAGACCAATGCCCAAAGTGAGGCTCCAAATCTAGCAAGGTACCAAAACCTCCCCCATCCCCTAAAGGTTATTTTTATCAAGCCATCCACAATAACACACTCGAGAGAAACAGCCCTTTATCCACGAGGGGAGGGTGAAAAAAACCCTCTTCAATATATGGCAAAAATTCTTGTTACAGGCAAAAGTAACCCCAAAGGTCTCCAAAAACCACCCACAAACCATCATGGAGTGGCCTAGTGGTCAAGAAGATTTTAGGAAATTAAGTGATGATAGATTCAATCCATGGTAGCCACCTACCTAAGAAATAATTTTCTATAGGTTTCTTTAATGTTGTAGGGTCAGGCAGTATGTCCTATTAGTCAAGATATACGCAAGCTAGCCCAGACAGTTCCAAATCGAGCAAGCAAACTAGCAGAAGTAAGGTGGGTCGTTTATAGTAATAAATCATTGGTAAACCGCATCCTATAAAGCTGAATTAGACTAAGAAAGCCCGGGGATTATGTAATTATTCTCTAGACATTATTTCACTTGATTGGAGGTCGTTTTTAGGAAGGCGAAGGCCTGAGCTTTTTATTTTGTGTGTTCTCTTGTCTGTATGTACTTTCAATCTTTTTTTCAATGAAAGCTTGAGTTTTAATCATCAACCGAAAAAAAAAACTTTGTTATGGATTCTACCCCGAGATAACAGTAAAGTTGCAAAGGGGAAGGGGAGGGGTCAGAAAAATACACTTTAACTCAAGGTTGGAAGATCGTTGATTTACTTAGTCATTTAGCAGAATATCTCAGTTTGCAGGAGAGAATCTAGGGAGAAATTTCAATATCAGACCATGTCTTTTAGTGTAGTTTCTAGAATTAGAGAAATATCAAGAGAACAGGAATGGGCATGGGGGGCATGAGATGATGGAAAAATTGCATGGAGGATGGTGTAAATTACGGTCGTCAGAAGGACAGAAATCTGTTGACCTTTTTTGTCATTCCGATTCAGCAAATAACATCTTGCACGAGAGAAGCAAGGAGTCTCAAATTCTGACTACATCTTTTGCAGTATTTTCCCAAGATAGATAGAACTCTAACATCATGGGGATCCAAGAGATTATGGGTTTTCAATCTATGCTGGCCATCTAATTAAGAAATATTTTTTACATGTTTTCTTGACAACTGCCATAGAGGTCAGGCAATATGTCATGTGAGAATAGTCCAGGAGCGTGTAAGCTTTCCGGACACTCGCGAATATAAAAAAAATGATAGATAGATCCCTAACTTTCATCTCTTCTATCCGATCAATAACTAATTCTATCATTACACAGCCACACAGGTGGATAACAAACTACAAAAGTCTTTATCAGACATGAATACTTGTTTTCTTTTTGTTCTTTTGCCTTATTCGGTCTTTTGCTACTTGTATAGCTTTTGCTTTTCATTCTCTTAATGAAAATATTTTGTTTCTTGTTTCAAAAAAAATGAGGAAACAAAAAAAAATTACAGCAAACCAAGTGCAAGGGAAACCAACTTACCACATTGCCACATGAAGAATGCATTGATAGCAGTGCTCGTTCCAACACATACAGATCAACTGCTTTATCTTCAGGAATAGTTGAAGTAAAGCTCAGACCAAAATCAATAAGAACCTGCGAAAATACAATTGCCCTTATTACAGAGATCAATTTATTTCAAATCTTAGCAATTAGCAAGACATATTGAAATGTCTCTCATTGTAATTTATAATAACCAAAATAAATGCAACTCACAAGTTCATTGGTCCCACTCCTAACCAGCATGTTAGATGTGGTTAAGTCACCATGAATTAGACCACCATCATGCAACTTCCCAATGGCAATGCCGATCTGCAGTGCAATGCCATTCAACTGTTGGGAACCATCACCACTTGACCCAATTTCAAGTAATATGTCTTTCACAGAACGACCTTCCACATACTCAAATGTCAGGGTATACAGTATTGGGTCAACGGCATACAACACTGGAGTAGAAACTCCAAGTCGCCTAGCTTTTGTCGTACACCTTGCTTCCTAACATGAAGTTTTCAGTCAAACATAAGCAAGAGAATCTTTTAGCTAGTTATAATTTATATCATTAACTAAAAAAAAAAACTTCCGTTAGAAGAAAACAAACTGCATTCAATCGCTTGAGCGTGAGTTTGGAATCCAGCGACGGATGTCGATATTTCTTTGAGAAGCGTTCCTTGATAATTGATCTCCTTCCTACAAAAGTAGACTCGAACACTCTCTGCAATATAAGAACAAAAAAGAAAAAAGAAAACCTTGAATTGAGACTACCAAAACACTATAACAAAGACCTGTGTACCCAATGGCCAACGACTAATATTCGTAAGATGAGTTTGTAACGACTCTAGGAATACTGAAAATGTTTTGGTTTCAAATAAGTAAATCTGAATGTTTTACAATCTTAATTGTACTTATTTCAAAGATGCTTAAAGAATATGCACTAATCTAGTTCAAAAATCATTCCAAACTCATTCATGAAGAACTGAAAACATAAATTGGAGTATCCATAGTATAGTCAACTTATTCCAAAGAACAACCCAGATTAATGGACAACTAAAGACAGATTAATGGACTCACAGCTTCAGCTCCTTGCTTAATTAAAACAAGAGAGCCATCGTCACTACTACCCGTCTTTATTTCCATAACTGCAGTAGGCAGCAGGGCAGGAACTGTTGAATAACAGAGAAGAAGTTCCTGGAAAAAACTTGCAAGTTATTAATAATTCATCAAACAAAATAAAGAAGAAATGCAACATAGACCTACTAAACATGAATCCCACATTCTAAAATTAAGTTAGTCTCAACATAGAAACTTACTAATATGTAACGCCTAACTTCTAATACCTTACTAGACCAAATATCAAGGATATTGGACCAAGCTATTTTAGAAAAACAAAAGTAAAAATCATCTGTTTATCACCACTAGTTTTAACTGAGTGCCCGTGTTCAGGATCCAATTCCTATCTGAATTTCAATCTGATTTCAAGCCCTGATTTGTCTAGTTAAAAGAAATCAGTCGAAAATGGGTCGGGGATTTGGGCAGATTTGAGACTGAATTTGAACACAGGAATGAATTGAAGAAATCAAAAAGAGAGAGAGAAATTCATGGATACGTACGGAATCTGAAAGAGGTTGGGGAATTGCAGAAGAGGGGTGGGCAGTCCTGCGTGGCAGCGCGAATGGCGGCGCCGATGGAGGTGTGCCGGCGTGCGACCGTGGCGAAAAGGGTTACAGAGGAGAAGGAGATGAGAAGTGGAGATCGTTTTTATTTATTCGTAAAAAAATAATTCTTCCATTTTAGTAAAATTCAATTTTAGTTTCAAATTTTGAGATTTTTTACATTTCGTTTACTCTTTTTTTTTTTAATTTTGTTTACTCAATTTTAGAACAACTTAAAACTGGTCCTTAAAAATAAAGTTGGTTTATTTTTCTTTTTAAAAAGATATCATCTTCCTACTATGGGTGATTTTGATTCGATTTTTGTCGATTTTGTACCAAACCAACGAATGAACCGATATCTTCGATTTTCAAAAAATTGATCTGATCTCCAATAAACTATAGATCCATTGATTTGGTTTTCAATTGGTTCGATTCAGTTTTGGATCCGATTCAATATCTAATTTATTTTTTCTCCATTCTTTAAAAATCATGTATTCCAATATGAAAGTGATTTGTTTTGAGTGGTTCATTCGTTCTCCTGTCAATGAATGAAAATGATCTGAACATTAACAAGTTCGATCATTGCATCCAATTTTTTTTCGTAAAATTAGTTTCAAAAGATAATGACAACTAATATGAAAAATGAAACTTTGAGAAAGTTAGTTGAAAAATATATTAACATTTGAAGGATAAAAAAACATTTACTATAAGAGATTGATCTTCAAAACTTTATGAAATCTTCTAAACAATAGAAGAAATATGACTTTATATGACTAATTGACAATTTATATTTCAGTTTGGTTCGATTTTCATTAGTTTTTAAAAACGAAAACTGGAACCGATCCAATATTTTTTATTTTTTGAAATTACAAATCGACATGTCCAACTTTGTACTAAAAAACCAATCAAATCTATTGGATTGAATTGGTTCGGTTCGGTTTTTTGATTTTTTGTTGCACTTCTACTTGTTATAACAATTTTAGAAATATGGATGCAAAGTCTTTGATTGTGTATTGAAATTATTAAACTCAATTTCAATTAATATTAACTTCAAAGTTATTATGAGCATAATTTTAATTATTTAAAAAAAAAAAAATTAATTGCATTTTTAAAAGTGTATAGACTAAATTGTAACAAATTTCAAGATTTATGAATTAAAATTAGACTTTGAAAATTGAGAACCAAAATTATATTGTACTAAAAAAATCCAATATTAGTCTACAAACATGTTTGTTTCATTTTAGACTTTCAAATGTCTAATTTTAGTCTTTACTTTCAAATTTGTCCGTATAATAAAATTGAATTTGATCTTAATGAAAATTGGGTTAATAATATTAAAAATAAAAAAAAAAAAAAACTATTAAAAACAAAGAAAATATGTTGGTATATTTCTAAAATTTATAGGAAAAAATGGTAAATTTGAAAAATTATAAGAAAAATAAATCCTTAAATGACCAATTTTAGGTTTTTTTGTTAAAGGAAACTAAAACTGAAATTTGAAAGTAACCAAAGATCAAAATAGAACAAAATTGAACGTCAAATTAAAATTAGATATTTAAAAATCTGAAAATCAAAATATAATATTATTCAAAATCTATGGAACAAAACAATATTTTAATCCAAAATAATAACAAAATCCCTTATGCACTCGAGGTCTCGAGTCTACAACAGGGTGACGATGTGTGATTGTAAAACCGAAAGATGGTAGCACCCCTCTCGCGAACGGATTGAACGACACCCATTGTGCACTTGTTGTGAGTCGATTTTGTTAAAAGTTCATTAACCTAATAGTGTTTAGCCCAATAATTATGATAGCCCAAATTATCAAGAATATTAATTAGCCCACTTTAGAGTAGAAGCCCATAATCTAGAAGTTTCTTATAAAATTATGGAATCATTTAGAATTTTAGATTTATGTGAACATTTAAAGAATGTTCTAGAAAGTAAAAAATATTTAAATATTTTTAGGAGCACTCTAGACAAATGTGGAGACAAATGTATAGTTTACATTATCTAACCCATACTATAAATACTCCTCCACCCTACCATATTTTGTTTTCAAGAAAAAGCAAGTGTTGTAGTGTCGTACAAATATTTTGGAGTGGTTTTGTAGTATGAGTCTTAAACACTTGTACTCTAATCTCTTCTTAAGTGGTCATAATTTCCCACAAAAGAATCGTGCTCAACAGATTTTTTCAACTGTCGTGAGTCAATACATTGAGAAAAAGGAAATGGTAATAAATTGTTAATTTTGTGAAAAATATTAAGAAAATGTCTAAAAATATTTGGAATTAAAATGTATAGTCAATTATGGAATTTGAAACCGGTAGTAAATGGAAGTCTCCAAAATATTCATCCCTTTATTTAGTTATTTACATTTGAATTAATAAAAAAATGGGAATTTGCTACAAGTAGCACATTTTGGACCCCTCATTACAATTATAGCACAAAACTAAAAGAAATTCATCTATAGCACATTTTGAAAATATTTTTACACATTCCCAAATATACCCTCCTCTACAAGCCTCCCTTGCCATTTCTCTTGCGTGCTCCTCTCCCTCTTTGCCATTTTTCTTCCGATTTCCATATCATTTCTCTTGAAATTCCTCTTCAAGCCTTCCTTCTTGCGTGCTCCTCTACTATTTCTTCCTGCGATTTCTTGGTTTGAAGTTGAGGGCGGCGCTGACGAATTTTTCCGGCGAGAGGGAAGGCAATTGGGGGTAAGATGAGAGTTTGGAGAAACAGAGGTCTAAGAAAAGAGTGCCATTGCAAGAGGGAGAGAGGGGTTTGTTGATTGTGTATAATTTGGGGATTTGAAGAAATGAGTTTTAAAGAGAAGAGGATGAAGTAGAAGGTAAAGGTGAAAATGGCGGAAATGGAGAGAGGATTTGAAGATATTTGAGCTCTGTTTTTTAGGTCATACATTTTCTAAAACAGAGAAGGGGATGAAAGAGGAAGATGAGGAAATTTGAATGTGGGTTTTCTCAAGAATAAACGATTGAAGTCTATCAGTTGAACTAATAGACTTCTATCAGTCCAACTGATAGACTAATGAGTCTTTTAGTCATTTTACCAAGCATGTTTGGTTTTTCTGCCTCAAATGAATAAGTTTGGAAATTGTGCTATACATGAAATTATTTTGGTTTTTTTTTAATATACATGCAAAATCCCCTAAAAAAATCCTATCATCCACCTTTTTAGGAATAGAATTCCCACGTAATCTGTAAAACAAATTTGTCTTCAACGGCAAATTTTTAAAATTTTGAATCAAAGTTGTTATCTTTTAATTTTTTTAAAAAATTACAAACTAAATCTCATAATATCTAACATTATCTAGTTTGTTATCTTTTAATTAAA